>NW_010589875.1:83679-112308 GCF_000705375.1 Tinamus guttatus
GAGTCCAAGGCAGGGGAGCAGCCGAGGCCGCTGCGAGCCTGTGGAGGGTTCGCTCTATTGCATAATTAGGAAAAACAAAATATTTTCCATCTGTTTTTTACTCCTTACGTCATGAAGCAATAAAACATGGACAAGTAAATACCACCACACTATAACTTATGTTTTCAACAGCAAATGTCCTTGCTCCAGCACAGGTAAGATGAACACGCAGCGATTAACAATCCCCCTCAGTAGTTATTAAATTCCACCTTAAAATACCTCAAATATATGGCTAATATTTCATGCCAAATAGCTTGATTCTATATGGTGCACCTAAAAAGCACACATCTGCTCACTCATCCATCCATATTAGAACCTAATGAATAACAGCTAAAATCCACCAAATTTGGATTAACAATTGTCAAAATTATTATTCTGAAAATACATCATGAAAAATCATATGTGAATACTAACACTCTGGTTTAAAGCCATTTAGCCTATTAATACCTGTTTGACTATCTCTAGGTTGGGGGAACATCTACTCCAGAGCAATAATTGTCAAATTTGAAATGGGTCGTTCCTAAAGTACAGGAATCAGACATTAAACCTGTGCTGCTTTGAAAAGGCACAGTTATCCGGGGCTGGGCAAATATTAATGAATATTATACAATTTGTTATTTTATAGTACGGTCAAGTATTATCCATAAAACTATCGTGTAGTATAAAGAAACGGACATGAGAAAACGCTTACTGGTAGGCTCAGGAAAATATCCACGTTGGGTTAACACAAATATTACCATGATCACGTTTAACTTCTGGGATGACACTGCAGGCCAACCTGCACGCTGCGCACTCTGCTATCACAGGGTACACAATAAGGTATCTGTTAGCAACTGCCTTCCTCGGTTTCTGCTCCCTCTTGGAGACCGCTTTGATTTAAAACGAAGCGCTGACCTCTCACTACTTGGAAGACGAGAAAACAAAAATAAAACAAATCCCTGCATACATTTTTTTTAAAAAAAGAGGCACTTTTGTCACCTAATGAAGGACACAATTAAAAAAAAATAGAATTCAAAGAATTCAGTAGGGAACTAGGCAACACTGTTCAGCAGCAGAGGCACTGCCTTCCATCCACTCTTTAAAAAACTGCATCTGAAAGCCTTTCTGGAGGCTGCTTCACACCCAGTTTGACACCTCCTGAATTTCACTGCTCTAAGGGGCCTACCACAACCAGTGTTTTCCAGGTAGCTGCCATGCTCTAGAGAACAGGGCAAACTTTCCAAAATAGCTCCTGGAAGTGCTGGAGAACAAGCTGGAGAATGCAAAACGGACCACAGCATCTAACAGAGGCTAGAGTCCAGAGCGGAGGAGATGCACTTGAAACAGGAAATAATCAAGAATATTTTTCATTGCAAATACTCTGAAGGATGGCCTAATTTAGTGAAATCATTAAATAAATACACCTATTTATTTCAAATTGATTCTAAATGTAAGCTTGTCCTGAAAAAATATCAGAGACAAAGAGCCATTTGCAAATGGATGTTCAAATACTCATCTCCTAACTTTCACTTCTAATACCACTTTAAGAACATTTAAAATAGCCTAGATTAACAGATCAGTGTATAACACAATACAAAAAATATTAAGACAATACAATACTAGGCTAATACAAAAAAGCTAAGATTTGCAGAAACAACTCCTTTAAGCTCTTTATAAAAAGCAGAAATGTCAATGAACTGTACGATGTGTTATTTCTGTGCAATCTATAAAAACACAAACACAGACACTGAGGTTTCTGGATGTCTTGTAGGTTTAACAGTAGCTAGGAGCTCTTAGATCTCAAGCAATAATAAATATTGTATCCGGCAGGAGCCCATCGGGAATCTCAGCTCATGTGTTGTTCCATGGAAGATTGTGGTGTCAGATAAGATTAGAATCAACACTTTCCACTTATTTTGGCCTTTAAAGATATCTATGCAAAACATTAACAACAACTGTTAATGAAATTAAAGGGTACGTAAGACAATCTTATGCTCAAAGTGAGCACGCTTTAGCTACCGATATATAAAATAACTATTGCACATTTTGGAATTTTTCCCCCATGAATAAGTGGGAACCTTGTATGTGCTTGGACACAGAGCGTCCTCTACCACACTGCTATTTTTCAGCTGACAAACCGTTATGTGAACTGAAGGTGGCTTTCCCAACTGGAAGTTAGGATGTATCACTTAAGCAATAAGCCACCGCACCGTCTGCATTAATGGACCACTGGTACACGCGTCAAGTGGGTTGTGTGACACGAGAACAACAGGCTTCAAGCAAGAGCTTGGCACCAGTGACTGTTCACAGAGGCCCTGGAGGGCCCCCTGCAACTGCACTGGAACAGAGGAAGAAAATTTCCCCTGTTTTGTGTTTGATTATTGCGTTGGTGAGGTCACTGCGATGGCTCCACTGAGCTACAGTGTCAATACAGAAACTGCTGATTTTACTGTCAGAGTCCTCCCCCCAAATAAACTAACTAAAACCCAACAGTATTAAGATGAAAAAGGTGGGACTACGTGGTCCTAAGCACCTTCTCAGCCTCAGCCTAAGCCAGCACTGACTAGAAACGTTCCATTTTCACTTGCCTCTGTGAACCCAGCTTGCACATCAGACCATTTATCCATAGCTGACCAACAGCTACAGACCAAAGCACAACCTCCCTAGAAGAACTTAATTTTTCCAACTAGTGCCAGTCTCACCAGCTAAGTTGAGGGCAAACCAGGGTGAGGAACAACAGCCTGTGCCGCTGGTGAGGACGAGGGGCTCGAGAAGCCCTCACCCTCCTGCACGTCCTCTCCAGAACTAGCAGCCCAACCCACTTGTGACCAAATACAAACCCCCTATGCAGTAAGCGTGCTAGGCTCCACCGCAGCGCTGTCACCACGCTCTCCCTCTTCAGCGTGTCCCCCCTGCCTACAGCACACGCAGCAGTGACCCCAGCCATCCGCGCTGCCGCGTGCGTCCCTGCAGCTGCCGCTTCTTCCCAGCCAGGCAGGGATCCAGCAGCAAGTGCCCAATCAGTGGTGTCAGGTCGTTTTAATTTCTCCTCATATCTGCATAGTCTATAGGGCATAGCTGTTTCTAGAAGTAATCATATATACTGCGCTGGCATCTTGGAGTCTGCTGAAGTCACTTCTGTCTTAAGGCTCTCTTCAAAAACCATCAGATAACATTTTCTCAAATTAGATCAGCTAGATAAAGCTGAAAAAAATCTAAATTGCATTATGCAGCTCACACACGCATTTATTTAACTGGATGGATGGGTGGAGAAAGCATGTGCACACACAGGCTGGGCTATTTCACTAAGAGAAGAAAAACTGAGTGTATCCCAGTTTCATTCCTATTCAAGAAACAGTGCCTGAAACACTTAAAATAAGTTACATAACAATGGTTTGAAATAGATATCATAAGTAGAATTTGCTCAAAAGTTATTACAGGAAAGAGCCATAAGTTAAAGTCATTTAAATAGCGCAGGATTACCAAACAAGCAGTGTTGGGCACAGGCGCAGAGTGTCACTAAACCCGTGACGTCCCCTAAGAGCCGCCCGTGACACAACCCCGCTGTGAAGAGCGGGTTAAAGGACAGATCCCCCGCGGGCTCCGAGCTCGGCGTGGGACGCGGCGGAGCGCAGCGCACTCGCTCTCTGCAGCAACAAGGCACCTTTGTGCTGCCCAGGTAATTACAGGCCCGGGTCAAGGACTGGAGCCCCTATCGATTTCGGCTGGGGGGGTCGAGCCCCCGGCCGGCTCCGCGCGGCAGCGGCGACGCCGGGACGCGCAGGCAACCGCTGCTCCGGCCTGCGGTTATTGCCTGTGGCAACGAGGACAGGCTGGGAATTCATTATGTTGGTGACTTCATCTGCCAGCTGCATTCACACATCTTTACTACCTGAATAACTGATCTCTGCTACTCCAAGGCAGCACTTTCTGGTGTACAGCACTGGGGAATAAATATTTGATTGCACATACAACAGAAAAGAGCTCAGATGTTTTAAGGTGTGACAGCAGAAGTGTTTATTAAATTCCAAGTGAGAGCACTGCTGGACAGTAAAGATTTGTCCCCTGCTCCCTACCTCGCAGGTGTTCCGATGAGCAATAAAAGGGCCTTGGCAGGCGGCGGGAGGGAGGCCAGCCCCAAACCTGCGGCAATTCTCCCGTTCATTAACCTCTCCGCAGGCATCGAGCTATCTGGCCAGGGCTACTCGGCTGCGCACAAAAGAGAGAGAAGCACTAAGTTACAAGCCAGTTTTAAGCGGGCATTGATGGAGGCAATCAGAAGCGAGCTCAGCATTGTCAGTGCAGAGATTTGTACAACAGCAACAAACAGCTCCGGTAAAAGGCGATGCTGCTTCCTGAGCGCAGCCTCTCCGCTGCATGCGCGGCGTTCGAAGCAGGGCCTGCGGGCTCCCACGGCCCAGGATCACGCGGATCCGTGTGCTCTCGGTTACTGCTTCTCCTGCTGTTTAATTCCAGCCATTCTTTTTGTTCTCCAAGAGCTTTAGCACCAGAATTTAATTGCATGCTTTCCCCAAGACAGAGAGCCTCCCTCTGAGGGGGAAATTAAAAGGTGGACGCAGCTAAAGAGATCAGACCCCTTTTCCTTCGTCAACATTTCCTTGCCCCGCTGATGGTGCAAAAATCTCGTCATTGATCATGATTGATCAATAAGGATCAAAGGTAACCCAACTTGCTCAGTGCATCTCCCATCTAGCCTGCTACCTGCAGCCACAAAATCCAAGCCCAAAATCTTGAGGAGACCCCCCTGCCCTTGGCTAAACCCCGACGCTGCTGGCCTGGAAAGGCAGGGCGCAGACGAGCACGGTCACGGTTGCCACGCACTGTGTGCACGTCCCACGCACGTAACAAGATTGCTTTTGTTGAATATTAACAGCTTCCTACTGCACAGGGCTTTGAAACCCAGGGCTGTCCCCTGAACACTGCCAGTCTGGAACAGCATCTGGAACTGCAGTGCATCTACTGCTTGAGGGTGTATTCTCTGTCTGATGCACATGACTGAAACGTGTGCAGTGCAGGGCAAATGTCCAGCAGCTCCAGGTAACTAACATTTTGCAAAATTTTCTTAATTCCATTAAAAAAGACCACCTTCAATTCCTAAGAGCTCTTGAAGACCTAAAAAACAGAAGTTGAGACAATCATACTTAAATACGAAAAAGCTACACAAATGCCTTATTAAACACAAAGACGGAGTTGTCACCACCAGGGAAGAGGGGAGGGAGCTACAAAGCTTGCTGCAAGAATAATTCTAGATGATAAACACATACTTGAAATCTTTTGATGGGAAGAACAAGCGATGGGGTTAGATAAGAGGAGGCGCCACACTGCTCGTATCTCTAAGCAACAGGCAGTCAAACAGCCAGATAAGCATCTTCATAAAGTGCAACAGATTCAATGCACGGGTCAGAGCTGAAGAATCACTTCCTGGTTCAGCTTAGGCACTAAAAATTTATGACCTACTTAAGAAATCCCTCAAACCTAAAAACGTATTTTCCAATAAATTTGTTTTTCATAAAGAATTTAAGCCATTTACATTATGCCTTGGTAACAGCAGGAAATGAGAATATTTACAGTAGTAGACTGTAATAGAATAAATATAATATCGTACATGAACAGTATTTAAAATAAAACCTTTACATTCAAAGCAGAGCTTAATGCAGCTTTCTGTATAACTAATAAATACTGAAAAATAACCTCAGTGGTAGAAAGAAAAGAAAGAAAGCATTAAGTAACTCTTCCTTTGCTGGACCCTTTAGAGGAATAGCACGAGGTCTCAAGAAACAGTACATATTGTTTCTTGCATCTCTTTCACTCCACAACAGAGTTCACATCTCTGAACCACCACACTTCATCTGGGATATCTACCATTAATATGGAGCAAGAGTTTCTGCATGGGAAAGGACTGGGAATCAGGCAATGCAAAAAACTGTAAATAGATGTTAAAGTCCCTGAATCAAAAACCAATTTCAATCCAAATCATCTGGCAATGAAGTTAAATAAAATACTGCTATCAGCATGTCTCTAACAAAACCCATGTATTGTTTATAAGAAACTTATGAAGTGTTATAACAAAACTGAGTCACTGCTGCACAGTAAATATATTTTTAGTGTCATAACAATGTATACAATTGACTTTGGCAATTTTAATATGGATACACATGTTAAAGGCATTACACCAAGAGAGCTTCATCACACTCATACGAGTCATTCTACACTAAGGGCCCATCCACACGGTAGGAAAGGCTGTTCAGCACAGAAGGGGCCAAGTCCTGCACGGTTCATGGTTTCTAGTGCAGACAAAACAAAGCTTTTACAGAATACTTTGTGGTTAGAGTTTAGAATTAGAATGTATCCGTGTTGTAGGTTGCTGCATTGCTCCATTGAAACACAAGAGGAAAAAACAGGAAAAGAATACCTGATCACACAGCTGTCCTGCCGTATCAGCAGAGCCACACTGGTAGAGAAAAACTGTGCCATTAATCACTGAATTTCAAGTTTCAGACAGAAGCACTCCTGTGATTCAAGCTTGTAACTTTTTAGGAGTAATGGGCGTAAATGAACTGGTCTGAAGATACGGTGCATTTGTGTTTTCTTATGTATTACACAATTATTTTAAAATTACTTTGACATACACTAAAGCAACTAAAAGTCTCTTCAAGTAAGCAGTTCCAGATATGTGAAAATGGAATTTATAACGACAATCCTCAACAGCAAAAGTAAATGTAGTTATTATTGAATTCAGTTGTAGACACCAATCTAAAAATCTAATGTATACACACACACACACATATATAATATCTATCCATCCTGTAATACCCTGTAAAAAAGAAATTAATCTGGAAAACAATGCTATAACTTGGACTCTGAATGTATATCCACAGAAAACAGTCTGAAACAGGAGCTCTTATTTCATCTCTCTCTAAAACAACCATCAGAAATCAGTTTCTGTATGTGTTACAGTTTCCTTTCACAGTTTAACCTCAATCCAATCAGTAGTCTCCAGGGATTTTGAAATCGCTAAAGATTAAAATCCTCTCCGACTTGACTGTTTGACTAATGCTGTGTGTTTAATATTCTACTTGTGAGAGATTTGATTTGACAAAATCCTGCTGGGTGGAACCTTCAGATGCTCGACAGCTGCACTGCAATATAAAGCACTGCTGTCTGTGTTTCTTTATACGGACTAGACCCCAGCACTACGAGAAAAAGAAAACTTTACAGAACATATGTTGATATTAATATAACCACTGTTGTATTAAATTTGCACACTTTCAGAGAGGAGTAGCAAAAGCACGCCTCATGCAGGAAAATTAAGCTACTCTTGTTGTCTTGAATGTTCACAAAAAAAATCAATATAACTTCTACGATTACGTTTCAATGAAAGGTATTTTATAAATGAAGTGTAATTGTATATTCTAGGCAATCATTAATATGAGCATTTCAGCATTAGCATTTGCACATGTTCTGCTTCTGAGTTTAGGCACAGAAGCTCATGTTAAACTGAATTCAGTATCACATTGGTATTTTACAACAGTGCTTTGACTTCAAAATTGAGTGATAAGAGGAAGAGTCATTATCATGATAGTCTTCAGTTCGTGTTTATGTAAAAGGGCACTTACCCTACAGTGCAGCTGAAAGTCTTGATATCCTTTTAATTGTATGGCATTGGTTAGTAAACATTTCATCAGAAAAAACAGACAAGGTCAATGAATGCCATGAATTAAGAAATGAAATCAACATATTTCTACCTGAGGTAGCATCAATCACTGTGGAAACTCCTCTGCGATCGGAAACTGGCCGTGACGATCCTGGCATGCTAACGGGTTCCGAGCGAACGGGCTGAATTCTGGAAGACAAGGCACAGGTGTCCGTGCATGCACACCATTGCTCAGGAGGGCTTTTACTAAATCACAAATCTGACTGAGCCAGCGAGCTACCACTACTGTTAAAAATCAACCAACTGTTGAAAACTTGACTTTTCCTTTGCTTTGTAGAAACAAAACATGGGTAATCCATGCACAGACAGATCAGGATTATACAAAAAGTGAGCATTGCCAAACCAAACAAACCAGAAATGACAGGGAAGGAAGAAAATTTAAAAAAGCAAGAAAAGGAAGTGAAGCGGAAGGGAAATCCATTCCATACCTCCACTTACTGTTCCAACACACCAACCACTTTACAGTCTGCATATAAATCTAAGGCCTAAAGCTCCTAATTGTGCATGAGCAATGCAGAACCTGTGGAAGGCAGGGAGGTGCTGGACTTCTCACAGGGTGGGTGCACAAGGCAGCCGGCCGCTGCCTTCGCTGTCACTTAGGCAAGGAGCAGTAACAGGAAGGATTCGAAGCTGTCTGGCCTGGATGAAGGTTTATTGTTATTAAGTCACATGTCCTTGTCTTTCATCTGGACAATCTCGATGAAAGCAATTACACATTCCACACGGCTGGGCTCACTTAAGCATAAAACAAGTTATTCACACAAAAAACATTAAACAGCTTGGAAATTATTTTTATTTTTACCTGAGACTGTTGAGATCTAGATCATCTGTATCAAAGTCCAGAAGGGGCTGCGGGGTGTCACTTGGACCATGGGACTGCAGCACTGAAGAACTCGACGAAATGACTGTTGTTTGGCCAGATGGGTGGATTGTTTTGAACTGGAACTGTGGGCCCATCCACAGGCGCCTATGAGGCCCAGTGTGAGTCACTATTTCAACCTGTCAGGATATTGCAAAATGCCACAAAACTGCAGCTTAGCAATCAGTTCACTTGACTCTGTTCACTACTCTCCCTTGCCATTACGAAACACATGCTGCAACTCAAAAGCTCACAAGCTAGCACTGCAGCCACAAAAAATGCAGGGGCAGATTTCTGTTTGAATGTGCATGGATTAGACAAAGCAACTCAAAGTCCTTCTCCACCAAACATGCCTGTCAATAACTTTAATCCCAAGCAGGCTAAAGAATGCACTTTCAGAAAGCAAGCTGTTACAGCTTTGTTACTGTGGCTTTCGAGGAGTTCACACATTAAACAGCACTGCTTCACATGTATGGACTGCGAACTGTATTTCAAACCAAAGCTCATAATCATCACTGGCATATGTGAGGAGGCTGCTGGCAGCAACCAGCTTGCTGAAAAGCAACATAATTTGTGACAGAGCGAGCAATGGGGAGCACAATGTAAGACTGAATAGCTCAGGTCATATTCATTGCATGGTATGTAGTATAAGCATATATATATGCAACATGCAGTTTAGAACAGCAGCTAAGTCATACATATATTCATTTAACTGGAATTCTGACAATTTAAGAGACAAAGATGTTTGCTTCAGTGTGAAACAACACACATGAGATGTTCATCTGGAACTGCCAATATGACATGAAAATTGGTGAACTCACAGTTTTAGAATGACACAACAGACTATTAAATTACTATCAGGTTTTGCTAAAGCAGTAATTAGCTTCACAAGAAGAATGCAACTTAGTAAAGAATTTCATGAAAATACCTTCCTGTAATTTATGGCATAGAGATACCTATCTTGGTTTTCTTTACTCTTACATTACTGTACTACTAGTGAGTCTTAATTCTTCAAGAAGAAATATTTAACACTAGATCATGTTCTAAGATAGTTCTCTGCTAACAGAAGATGACAAATACACAGCCTATTTAGCACTATTTCCATCTTTACATTTATCTTCGCGTAACTCAGACTGACTGTAGACATTTCTGAGTCAAGTAGCTTTTATGTAGCAGTGTAAATTAGGCCACAGATAAAGTAATCTGTATATTTTAAGCTTGAAACCATCAGTGTCACAGAGCCGAGAGGTAAACAGATGCCTTTGCAATTTCACTGAGGCTACGGCCAGATGTTCCTATTCACTCTCCTGTTGTGTGCAGGACAAACATATTGTATCTACTTCACACTGACAGCACACATTACCCACTGTTCTAATTGAAAAGTTGAAGTGAAGGGCAGTGTTTTTTCACTGCATGCTGTTACTGTTGATAACAACACTTTAATTTTGAAAAACATCCTTGCTCTTTAGGCTTAATCTAAAGTGGCTTGCTTAGCGAACACTAGCATCTTCGTGTTCAAAAGAGATATCATCACCCTTTTCCACCTAGCAAAAATTACACATTCCTGAAGCATTCTCTGAATTCTATGTTCTAAGTAACGCCATTGGAGGTTGTTTTTTTTCCTATAAATATATTTACTCGTGTAGTACAGAATAGATGTGATGAATTTTGAGTAATTTGAAGTTCCTTTGACTTTCTGTATCTACCCAGAACTAGTAATACACCAACCCCCATAATGCAGGTTCACCTTATTCTTTTATTCTGAGGTGGTCCACTATAATGGAAAGTCACTAGAACAGTAAAATGAGATACTGTATTGCGAATAAAGTTCAGAATTTTTCTTCTAACAGATATTATTATTGAGTCACTCCTAACATGGAACTGCCCTTCCCCAAAAAGACAAACCTGGGACAGCCACTCTTCATCCTCTTGCCCACTGTGGTCAGATGCCAAGCTGTCATATGATTCATGGCGAGTAATAGGTCCAGGACTCCCTGGTGGGACCACTGGGAAAGAGGAAAGGGAAAGGGAGACAAAAAAAATTATTGTTAAATGTTTTCAAATCAGCTTTTTCAGCAAGTTACTAGTACAGCACAACAGGTATTTTCCTAAATCTGTGGCAATATGCTGGAGAGCAGAAAGAGCTTAAAAATCAATAACAAAAGCAGTTAAGACATTTGTACTCCTAAAATCTGAATCTATATACAGACACTATGATAACACAACTTGCTCTTTTTCTATTAAGCTGAAGTGTGTCATGAAGACACCCAACAGCTCCAATATAGACAACCACCATGTGTCTTAAGGAACTGAGCAGGGAGAAACGTCACCAACAGGGATGTAAAGACTTTTCTACAAGCTTTTCAGCCTGCCCACCCCAGGAGAACTCCAATAAACCTGCTCCCAAAGGCCATGCTGAAGCCCTGCTACATTTACTGACATTGAGCGCAGAGAAGTTCTGAGATTTCGTTAACAGAATGATCACTCATTTTAACTTTGATATCATTAACTTAAATGTGGCTTTACAGTATATTTTCTTTCAGTTCGACTGGAAGTGTCTTATAACAATCTTAATGTCACCTTTTTATAACAGCAACAATATTTTTATGACAGTAATAAGAAAAGACACCATCAATGCAAGCTAAAAGAAGTGAATATAATATAGGTTATTTTGATAAGACAAAAGAGTTTTATGCTACGGTGTTAAGACATTGGACAATCCTAAAATTATATGCACTGTTTTTATAGTCATATAATCTGAAAGTGATCTAACTTTTAAAAATTGATTATTAAAAAGTAGATTATTATAGGGTTAACCTTTTTGTGTCAAGTTCCCATCCTCTACAAATCTTTACAGCCGTGTTATAAACCCCTAATAATAAGAGTTTATAATGGCAAAGCAGACACAACTGTAACCATAAATACAGAACGGCGCCTCTATAGTATAAACACCACAGTTTTTTCATGAATTTGGATACTATATGGAATAAAGAGATTTTCATCCTGTTTTTTGTCAAAAGGATATCTGAAAGCAACCCCAGCTATGGGGCCATTTCCAATTAAAGTACTATATTCCTACTATATTGAAGAAAGATTATTTAAGGAGAGGATCTAAAAACAAAAACTAATTACTAATTTGATCATTTGCAGGATAATTCTTAAAGCTCAGGAAAAACACCGAAGTGACTGGCAAGATGTAAGTTTCACAGACAAAACAATGGCTGAAATACAGCTGAGCTGATTTTCCTCCGGAACTCCAGGTCTTATTTTGCTGTTTAATAATTAAGAAAAAACCTTTTTGTTGAAACTCTGCCACAATATTTAGTGCACAAATAAAGCAAATAATGAATATTAAACTCAGAAATAATTTGCCTAGACATTCTTGACAAATGGGCAAAACTTAGACTGATACACAGGGCTGGCAAACACTGGAATTAACGGTCCTTTTGTTCAGAGATGGGCCAATTATACAATAAATACCTAGACCTAAGACAAATGCTTATTCATTCAAAGATTATAAATTGTCATCTTTCAACAGCAGAGCAGTGCTGGAACAAAGAGCGAGTACAGCTCAATTGTTGTGCATGCACTTCTGGTTTTAATTTGTGAACAATAAATCATTAGTTTTACTTGGTTTTCTGTAGTTTTTTGAACCAAAAGGTTTTAATTTTCTCATTTATATAAACAAGATTTACACAATTCAATTTAATTGAGTTGCATATGAAATTCCCAATGTGCTCTTCTCTAAGGCGTGTATGTTTGTCCAAATTAAGAGCTAACAAAGGCATTTGGAGACTCTAAAGAGTATTTGCTGTCATACACACGCAGGCCCTTCCAGAAAACCTTCCTTCGCTTCAGCTGGATCCACAAAACCTCTCATGGAAATGAAATAAGACTCTACAAGCTAGTCGAAAGAAAAGCAACGTAGTCTCAACTAATTCATCAAGTCCAAAGCGTCTCCTTGGTTTATGCAGGCTCCCTCGTGATGTTCATGGGAAACAGGTATGCGAAAACCCACCAAGCCCAGCACAGGCCTCGTACAAATCACACACTCGCATCTGATTCTGATGCTGTTTCTGTGGTTTTTAAGTTGCATCGAAAGCGATCCTAGGTGGTACAGAGACCCAAGGTAATCACATGCTTGTCAGCATGCTTCAGGAATACTTCCTTTAACATTAAAGCCCACATTTTGAATGATTTACTTCATGCTACTTTCGGAACAACTGCTGCATTGGTTACATCACGTCACGCTCGAGAAGCGGGATGCGACAGCTCTGCGTCGGGTCCGTGCACAGCCACTTTCTGTGCAGTTCTGCAGGTCCAAGGTTTGTTTCCTATCTCAAGGAGGGATCTCTCTCCCGCGGAGCCGGTTTGGGGAGCAGTCAGGTGCCTGGCTGCAGGAAGCTCCTCGCGCAGCACCCGCTCGGCAGCGCTTGCAGCACCTTGCAGCACCGGGCTCCCGCTGCCGGCTCCGCTGGGCTGAAGTTTGGCGAGAAAGCCAAGGGCGGATTGCCCTTTCAGGCAGAATTCTTACAGCCACGTTTAAAATAAACTGTTTGCATTCTGGTGATGGGCTCTGTGCGGCTATCCTCTTTCACTCTGAAGTCTTCCCCAGTCAATTTTTTCCCCGTTTCTGAGATTCTTATACACATGAACATCATAAAATCATGCTAAAAAACCCTGTAAACTAGGATAGTTTAGCCAGCCTAACAGTTATTTCACAGCACCAGTTGACTTACAGATTTATTCATCCATTATTTGTAAATTGACCACAGTTTATTAGGTGCTTTATAGACATAAAGAAATCCATTCTCTGCGTCCGCCTTTAATCTTAAAGGACTAGTTAGCAGTGTAAGCAGCACATGAATTCTCCTCGGATTTTCCCAAGGCTTGATGACTGCTTTACTTGCCCTTGACTTTGCCCTGGTGCGAGATCCCATGGCCGGGCACACGGAGCCGGGCTCCGCCGCAGGACACGCAGCGCTCGCTGTGCCCAGCTCCAGCGTTTCCCCGAGCTCCCACAGGGAACTGCTCGAGGAAGGGATCACCTAAAGCCAGGCAGAGCCAGAATCAATGACATTACTTAGAGCACAGAGTATCTTAAGGCCATGCAACACTTTAAACACTCCGACCGGGCAGACACTCGGTTCTGTACCAAAGGACGACACATATATTACTCTTTCCTGGGTTAAAGAATAATTTTAAATGCAAGAACCTATGGTGAAATCCATCTGATGGCCATCTTTAAAGAATTATGGAAGAGGTAACTATTTCTATAATTCACTGACTTCAAAAGTATGTTTGACATTATTGTCGGGAAAATTATGTTAACCATGGATTACTGTTACAATCAAAGTATGTAGTGAGAAGTCAGGAGGCTTAGTAGTAAATTTTCAAAGCGGTGCGTGGGGATTTACCCGTTTGACTCCCATTAACGTCAATAGGAGTCGCGCGGCTAAATCCCTGTACACTGCTTTGAAAACTGACCCCTTCGTGTTGATGGACCTCTCTCTAAGAAGTTCCAGATGACCATGTAGGAATGGTAAAGAACTGTTTCAGCATGTGCCCTTGTTCATTATTGTTGTTTGTACACATCTGAAAGTATTTTAATTCCTATATTCGGCACTGTTTCCAGCATTCAGTATATAAAATATGGATTAAAATGTGTAAGTACTGAGTAATCTATCAAAACCATGTACATGTTCAGGTATACACAAGTTTTTAAAACTTACATTTGCAACGGCCATTGAATATTACATGGTTAATTTTTATCTGTCTTATCTATATTATTACCTAAATAACAGTTCTGAGTAAAGAATATATTATATATTCCTCCCCTGATTTACTACATTGCTTATATGCAGTGATGTAGCTTTTTAATGAAATGATACCTGTCCTGTTTCTATTTACCCCAATCAGTCCAATACTCAGAAATTAAATTTGCTTCCCTTTACCACTTAATCCCATTTCCTGTAGGGAGCAGGAAGGGCAGGTTACAGTTTTAGGGAAATTTAGTTTCCCTTTTAAAAGATCATGAACTGCAACTTCCACTGAAAACATCTCTCCTATCTCTCTCCCTCTTTGTCTATAAATGGGAAAGTGATCCACATTAGCTTGCAAACTTTTATCCCACGAAAAGCAAGAAGCAGACATGAAATTTCCGTTTTCACTGTTTGAGACTAATACCAGCAAAACACAAATTGTCAATAAAAGAGATACAGATTACTTTGTCACTAACTTGCAAGTGATGACAGTTTGAAAATACAAGATCAAATAAAACACTAGATACAGTAAAAATGCAATGTTTTCTAAAAACTTCAGAAAACCACTGCAACAGTGGGAAGGTAATAAGCATCCTAAATTGATGTATCCTGTCGCATTCTTTTATTACGTGGCAATAACGAAGCATTCTGTGAAAAGAATGTGCTAGCTGGGGACAATTTCAAGCAGAAAGAATAATAGTGGCAGATAGAGAATGTGGAAAATACTGGAAGGTATTTTCCCACCTGGATAGCAGAGCTAACCATACGTCCTTAGCCGGGCCACGGCAGCTCAGCTGCGCACAAAGGAGCAGCACGGCCGCGCGGGGCGGCTCCGCGTCCCCAAGGCCATTGCTAGAGCCACCTGCTGAGGAGAGGGGACGGGGAGCCGCGTGGACAGGGAGCCACGGCAGCGTCCCCCCACAAAGCCCGCAGAGGAGGCCACGGCACACGCGGCCGGGCGGTTTCAGGGCCCTACAGCACATACCCACGAGGTGCTCAAGCCACACGCTTGCCTCCGCTGCGTGATACGCACCCGCTGCGTGTATGGAATTGTATGGCCATCAGCGGAATGTATAAAACGAATATAAAACTGGCAATAGCTGCAATGGTGCTTAGGGACACAAATCTTGCTCAGGACACAGGGCTTTCAGCAGAGTGAGCAGGAGCCATGAACATGATGTCAGAGTTTTTGGATTTATCTATGTAAATAATGTTATGATTGAGCTCAAACACACACTGAAAACGGGTGTATCCCATCCCTTTGAAGACAATGAACAGTTAGGAGCCTAAACTTCTTATCAAAGCCATTTAAGCAAAACACAAGATACAAACAGCAGTTAGTCCAGAAATGAAAACCTGTTGCAACAAAGGCAGCCATAAATATAGGCCTTAATCTTTTCAAGAATCCCTTAACAAAGACTATAAAACTGGTATCTTCAGGCCTAACTCAAAAGCAAATTCTTACTCAGACATGAAATAAGAGCCATGCAAGCACTACTTACTCGGGGATCAGTGCAAGAACAAAGAATGAGAAGACAGAGCCCTGGCTGAGGAAAGGATCATTCCATGTTTTTTTAATTCTCAAACTGTGGAATATGAATTACATGGCATTCAGAATAAACAATTAATGAGACAGCAGAAGCCTCAGCTACATACCCATTTTTCTCAGAGAGAAAAACCCAATTTCCAGAAGTGGTCATAGCGGGATAAAGAACACTGCATCATTCCTTTTAACACAACAGAAGTGGTCTTTGATTATTTAAGTCAATTGCTAAGATCTGTCTTCAAAACCTCCTACTGGAGGCTTAATAGCAAAGAGGTGCAAGTACACTTACCAGCAACACTATAGCAAAGTAAAGACTTTTGTTTTAACAAAATCTATATTTATACGATTACATTTCCTATGGTTGAGGGCAGCTGTAATTAATGGATTTCCCTCCTTCCCCTAATGCAGTCATTTGTCAATTTAAACACAAAAGGTCCAATCAATTTTGATGTATTTAGTAAGCAATTTGTCAAAGAGTACTGCATACTAGTTAATATATTAATTCTTGTCATTGGCCCGAGATCTGACACTGCAGGTCCTCCCTGCAAAGCTGATCCTGATGCACCAAAAGTCTTGGTCTGAGTGTGAAGGGGCCCTCTCCACAGCCAGAAGGGAGAATTCATAACTCACGTTACTCAATATCCATTTCAGGCAGCTTTTGTTCTGATTTAGAGGTCTTTTATTTTTTCCCCAAGTGTTAATTGCAGGGGTTTCAGATGTCTGAGAATAACTACAGTCCATTCCTCCAGAGTGATGGAAGAGGAGAAGAAAGGAAACAAGGAGTATGAAATTAGGGTGTAAGAATTTCTGCTGGTATTCAAAGTTATCTGTTTTCATTACAAATCAATTACACAGCATGCACATAAATTCAAATACACAAAAAGGAAAGGTACGGAAGTTAGAAGAAGGAAAGACATTAAGTCAATCCAATACACAAGGCTTCAGGCTACACTGAGGAAACAGAAGTATTCATTGGAAAGAAGCCTGAATTCAAACAGCTGATGGTCACACACACACAGCAGCCCTCAGCAGACTGTAGCAGCAGTTTACACTGCTATAAGCATCCTAATTCCTTAGTAGAAATTAAGCAGAAGAATTAGTAGGAAGGAAGTAGCATCTGAAGAATAAATAACGTTGAATCTTGGAATTTCTTGGAAGTCCAGCTCTATAAATTGCAAGTTCCCTGGGCCATAAGGAAGTCTCCTACGTGGGCAGTGCTGAGCAAAACTCTCCTTGCACTGTCAGGGCTGCTGCGAACGGCAGCAACGGTGCAGAGGATTTACCTTATCGGAAAAATGCATTAAGAACAACAAAATGTGACCACATTTCCTTCCTTTAAGGTCATGAAATTTGGGAGTTGTCCAGAACACACATAAAGAGGGAACACTAGTACAGCACAGACATAAATAAAGGTAAAATACTACATGTTAAACTGGACAGGGACACAAGAGAAACCGCTAGCACCTGTGACTACCACCTAACATGGAAGACGCAAAGTCTGTAGCACACACAGGGCTTTGCAGGACGAAACCTGCCCCACGAGGGGCTCAGAGCAGCGGGCTGGCCTGGAGGCCGAGGGCCCCTGTCCCGCCTCCGCGCGTGGGAGCGAGCTGCACCCCCAGCGCCAGGTTTGGGCAGCAGATGTCACGGCCGACCCCCTCGCAGCGAGACAGCTGTGCTAATCCAGCTCCAGGCGCCCCGGGAGAAAGGGCTCAGGCACTTGTTGTTCCGAGCCTTTCTTCAAACGGTGGCTCCTGGTTGCTTCCTTGTTAGCTGCGGGTATCGCTGTCAAGCCCTACGGGAGCCCCGCTGTGAGGTGAAGGGTGCCCAAGCGCCGTCCTCGCCGCGCGCTGGCAGATGGTGCGTTTCCGGGGAGGCCGCGGGGCCGCTCACAGAGGTGCTCTGTGCTCCGAGGCGCACAGGGAGTTTCCAGCGACCCGCGGGGCAGAGGTCGCGCGTTATGAATGGATAATGAGACCTAATGCACTGCTCCGAGGGCAGACAAAGAGCGGGTCTGTGCCAGCCCCTGGTGACTTGGTCATTCAGGCTTTTGTTTCCCCGCGCACTTAATGGAGCCGAACAATCGGCAGAAACGCTAGACAGCGCCCGGGAGGAGCGCCCGCATCCCGGCTCTGATGGACAGATACAAATAGTGACCCTGAGACGGCGCCAGGGCTCCTCTTACCTCGAACGTGGCAGGCACAGATGTAACACTCACCCGAAACCCCTCTGAGGGCATTTGCTGCCACTGAGCGCAGCGAGGGGAGCGACAGCGCCAGAGCCCGGCCGGGCGCGCGGCGGCAGGTGACGGGGCAGGGAGCTCTGCGCTGCACAAACGCTAACCCAGGACCCGCGGGCGTCCCGGCCCCCTCTGCACGCTCATTATTGGCAGCACTGAGCCATCAATTAACACGTTCTTCTTCAAAAAGTTTCAGTACAAAAAGATTAGAAATACAGAGTGTTTAAGTTGTTAATGACTTGCACAAAGGAATCACATCCATCCCTGATTCAGTCAGCGAGATGAGTGTAATACATATTTATGAACGTTAATGCTCTCAGAAGGTTATTTTTTTCTGTTCTGACCTTATCTGTGCAACACACTACTTGCCATTTCAACGGAAGCTAAAAGGCACGCAAACTAAAACAAACATGGAAGAAATGACCCCCCCTCCATAGGCACAAGTGGCAGGTGGATCTTGAGCCTTGTGAACATTCCCTCGGCCAAGAGGCCGCCAAGGTGGTCTCGCCCTGTCAGCTTCCGCAACGTCCTCGGCTCCCATGCAACAGATGGGCAGGTAAAAGCAACAGATCTAATCTGGCACCAGGGCTGCTGGTACCAGTCACACTCAGACACGGTTTCCTTGGGCCCAGATGTCCACTTCTGCATTTTAAATGCCTTGGTCACATAACATGCTGGCATTAGCCGCGCTGGCAAGTGAGCCCAGGGTCTAGTTCTCCCATGAGCACCTTTATAAATGTCAAGAGTTGTTCCCCTGTGAAACTTTAAGATGATTTTATCATTTTGCATCTTGACTCCACACTAGTTTTAAAAAAGAGACTTGCTATTTACTATTAATATTCTTCTCCTTCCTGAATTAATAAAACACAAAGAACATACAAATGCGTATGTATTTCTGCATGTGTGTATACATAATACATAAAGGTATATATGTATGTATACGAAAAGTTTCTGCATATGCAATGCAAACACACGGGCTCCCTGAAACAATGCACTGGATAGCACGGAATGGAGCAGGTGGGAGATATCCCTGGAAATGATGCCAAGGTTCTGAGATTCTGGCTCAAACTGGCCCAGCAATCAGGAATTCCAGGGGAATGGGAAAACGCAGCATCACTCAGTTGTCACTCAGTATCAAATTCATGAGAGGAGACAGCTAAAAGCAAGAGAAGGGAGGTGAAGAAACCCTCAAGACTTCAGGCCTTGCAACGGGTCTCACCTGCAGGACCTGCCAAACACTCACTTTTTGGGGTAGGTGGTTGGCTCCCTCCTGCTTCGCTTCTCATCAAACAGCCCCTGTTACTCCACCGTTATGAACGGAGTTGATTACAGGAATCCCTGTTGTGGGGGAATTGCTATTGAAATCAGTGTGGATTCCTGGTGCCCTGATGCTTGCAGATCTAAGCTCCTGCCATGGCAGGGGTGCCCGCCACTTCCCCACTTTTCAGTACAACACTTTCCTTCCAAGTACTGGCCTTCTCCAGGGAATAAGGCTTATTGCATGACTGGAAAAAAACTAAAGCATTCCCAATTAAGGATGAGTTATACTATAGAACACACATCTACTCAACATAAGTTGACATTCTGGAGGTACCCTACACTACCTGTATGTTGTCCCTTTTTCTATAGTTTACCATATTTTAATACAATGGTTTTTGGTGCATTATTAAACAAAATCTGAATATTACAAACTTTCTGATCATTCCATATATACACGTACATGGTATCGGTATAATGACATATGCTATGACATATGTATTTACTTCACATAATGATGCATGCATTTTTTAACATGTTAAGCAACTTGCAGTTGGCTCAGTTGCAAAGAAACATTAGAAAAGTTTGGAATTTTAGAAGTTAGAAAATTCAAAGCTAGTAAACTGTATCATAAACTTGACCACCAAAATTCCACATACTATAAAATTAACCAAGGGAAAAGAAAAAAATCTATTATCCTTTTGAAGACTTTTGTCATGTAAGCTTAAGCAGATGTTTTCATTAAAAAAGAAAAATTCCATACTGAACTTCAGCTTTTTAAGATGTATTTTAACCTGCAGCAAAATTTTATAGCTGAGTTATAAACGGATGCTTTTCTAATCAGTGTGGGAATTTATAATGGAAAGCCATGGAAATATTTTATCTATCCCAATACACAGCTACATTTCTAAAATAAGCCTGTCACAGTAAGATGTCTCCAGATCTTCATCTCATTCCACTGATGTCTTGTACCAACACTCTGCCCTTGCTTGTACATTCATAAATTTTTATAAATTCTCCTGAACCACCTTGTTGCAATAATGCATGATGAAAAACTTTTCAGAAAGTCACATTTGTAGCTTAAAATGTGTACCTAGGACAAGAGAAAGCTCCAAGCTACTTACAGCCAGCGAGGAGGTACTGGTAGTACTGCACCGCATCTGCCGCCAGGAGCAGGGGATGGTTTGCATTAAATGGTGGTTGGAGCTCATTCCACTGAGGAGTTCTGAGGTAAAACACAAGACTATTAATATTTCAGCTAATGCAGAGAATGTAAATCAGTGTTTCTGTCATCACATGTAATTATCTATACTAGCTCACAGAATGTTTGTAATTATTTAAATTAGCTTGTTCAAACACTGGAATATACCACAGGCAGCTGAAGAGCACGACCAATGTGCCGTTGTTGACTGCACGATAGATACTGCACAAAAAAGTTAAGGCAGTTTAGATCAACTTGGTAAATATGTTTAGGACCATCATATGTCTTGCTAACATTATTTAATATTAACACGCAACAGAACCCAGGGAACTTTTTGTTCTGTTAACTAGCATTGCTTCGATACTGTAAAGTCAATTGAGCATTTATAAACTGTGAAAATAAAGCTGTGTAAAGTTATGGACTATTGATCCAATTAGAATTTTCAATTCCATTACAACCTACTCATTTCAACAATAATGGTCTAGAAGTCTGTGTTGTAATTTTAATTAGGGTGGGCCATTCCTAAATAGCTTGGTAAATCAAGTATTGATCAATATAGTCTAGCAATGAGCAGCACTGAGGAATATGGGAGCCAAGAAGCGGGGAGAAAAAAAAAGAAAGGAAAAAAAAAATCAATGGAAAAATATTTTAAAACGTCAAAATCACTGACAACAGTTTCCCATCAATTTTTGTTTACTTTCTTCCACATGTCAGGGATAATTTCTGCAACTATCTTGAGAAATGCTACCTCCAGCTATTTACAGGATATCTCGCCTAATCTTGAAAATTTCATGCACATCTCATGTCCCAGTTGTATATTTTAACACTTAAAATAATTGTTTCTACTATTTTTATCAAAATTAAATTATATAAAAAACTAAATTATAATTAAATTATATTAAAAACTAAATTATATCCTGATTATTTAAAATCACTGGTTGATAAGGTTCTCTATTGATTTAAAACATATTCATGTAGCTCCAGGTCTACCAAAGTATTTAAATGGTTAGCTCCCATGTAGACACTTAGCCGCTAACAGAACTGCATGAAAAGTTAGTCTTAATTTTGCTATGAGGAGTCCTCTTTTCAAGGGAAAATTGTAGGACTCTAAGGTATAAAAAAAGCCTGGAAGTCCTGATGCAGTTCATTCTTCCCCTTTCAAGAAAAGTTCACGACAGTTTTCTGGACGAGAATAAAGAGAGGAAAAAGGGAATTTGCTACCTAACCAACGTCCAGCTGGCTCTGGGGCACGTCACCATTTCCAAGGGCGTGTCATCACTGATCTTGGGAGCAGTGCTGAGAGGACGCGGCTCCAACACGTGTTCCACCAGGCTGCCATAACAACTGATAATGTACAAGGATTCCACTACAAACTGTTTGGATTGATCTATTTGCAAGAAGAAACAGAAAACCTCATTAACAGCATATCTGAATCACAAAAGAGAAAGTTATTTACAGCAAAGCAGATACATAATCGTTTTAAGTTTATTGCTGTTTAGATCCTTGTCATCAGGAACATAAATTAAAACAAGAGAAAGGCTGGACAAAGAGCAAAGTGTACAAATCACAATTAATCTTTACCTTGTTGCCAAAAATATAAATGCCACACATACAACTAGGTGGAATGGACTCTCTCAAGTCTGTTTGGGTCATTACACATTGCTAGAGGTATGTCTAGACAGGCACTGCAGGAAAGGTGTTTCACCCTTCTAGTGCTGCTTGTTCTGGAAAATTTCACACAATATCTTTGCACTGAGCCACCAAAAAGTTTCTTTTTTGCCATCATACCATGAAAGATCAAAGACTCTTTTCACTAATTTATATTTCTTGTAAATTGTGTTATTGTACTGAAAGCACTGCAACTGCACATTCCCAAAAATCTCTACTGGCACTGAGTTTAAGGAGCAAAATAAGAAATATGCACCATGTGCTCATAGATTGTCACAAAATGAGGGAAAAACAGAGAACTCAATTTAAATCCAATTTCTATTTTTGTGGTTCACAAACCTTTTTCTCTTTTCAGACCAGGATTGTTGGCAAACCAGGATCTTGACGATCCAAAGACTGCAGCGACACAAAACTCTCCTCCCACAGACTTGCTGGGTGAAATTTGTGGAGCTGGCTTGCTTTTGCTTCAAGAAAGAACAAAATAATATCATCACAGTTAATTCCCAATAATTATGATGCTCCTTGCTTAAAAGTCATCCTAAGATATTAATTCAAAAATGTTGAGTATCTGCAGTTCTCATAGGACATACGAGGGTTTATAGATACTTTGAATTTCTAGATATTAGGTCCCAAATTCACCTTGACCACTGTATGTACTAACTTTAAGAGAAGTACAGCATAATAATGCAAAATTTTTCCAACTGCTTGGAAGAACCCATATTTAACATCTGCTTTCAATACAAACAACTCACAAATGAAGTGAATACAAATATTTGTATTCATGTGAAGTCCTTTGAGAATGAAAATCTAGAATGTGGGTCAGTCTTCCTAGTTTTTGCCATTTTCTAGCGTTTTCAGAAGCTACCTATGACAGCATCTCCCGCGGAGCAGTTAGAGCCTGGCAGAGCCGGGGCCACGGAGCACACTAGGAGATACACGGCATGGCCAAAGGGTGAGGAAGCGACATGCGGAGGATACAGGGAAATGGAAACAAAGCACAGACACATGTGTTATGCTAAAACAAAGCAGTAATTTTATCATAAAAAATAGATTAATAAATCTTCTCTTGTGAAACACCACGATGTGCACGTAGCAGATATTTGCAGTTTTAAAGCAAGAGTTCGGATAGCTTATAATAGGTGAAACCAACCTCTCAAAAGCAAAACTATTTACAGGAGTCTAAGGATAATAAAACACTGATACATTCTATTTTATATAAATTCTAAGAATACTGCCTTTTTCCATTCATTAAATCAAGATTTCACCCTTTGTTTAGCACAAAAGAAGTCTGAGAGGTGCAAGCTGGACTACTTTGAAATTTCTGCACCTGACCTGCCCGGAGACCTACAGCTTGGTCCTCTAAACTCCGTCCTGAACTATAGGGTAAAATTGGCCCTGATTACAAACACAGTTTCTTTCCAGCAACTACACCCAGTAAATGACATAGGGAAAACACGGCTGTGGTTAAGAACACCCTTGCCACCATCACCTCCATGCAACTTGCAACATTAGAACTGCCTCCAACCTGAGCTCAGTCTGAAGTGTCTACTTTGTGTGTAACACACTAGCAAAAACGGGAGAAAAGGCCGCTTGTTTGTGTGGGGCTGTGGGCAGAAAGGCTCCGAGCAGGAGTTGCTAGAGAGCCCACGGCTCCCTGCACGGAAAGGCCTCTGGAACGGACTCCAAACGCTGACCGGGGTCCATGGAAAGACTCAGACCGAGTTCAGCAGATTTACACGAGCCCTGGAGCTCTCGTACGTACACGAGACACCAGGATGGCACAAGAAGCAAATGCATTCGAGTCCGTAACCTGGTCCTGAGGCACCTCAAAGGCCCCTTCCAACTAGCAGTGTAAGCTACCTGATCAAAAAACTGTTCCAAAATTTCCCAACTGTCAGTCTATTACCTTGTTTACAGGGGCTCTTCACAATCTATATTAGAATATTTAAATTGATATTAATATATTAGTATTTTAGCAACTCAGAAAAAAACAGCGTAGGTGTATTTCACTTTGAAATTTTACTTTTCTTTACCATTCTGCAACAGTATCAGTAACCATTTTTAGTTCTCACCTTCCAAATACAATCATACATTATATATGAGCAGTATTCCTACAGAAATAAAAATGTAGATGTATGCACTAGTGTCCTGCCACTTGCTGAGCTATCATTCAATCAATAACTGATTGTATTTAGTGTAGGGCAGTATTATCCCAAAAGATAATGCTGCCCCTCAGTCAATACAAAGCAAACAAGGAGCACAGGTATGATTCAGCTATATTCACTTTCTCTTAGGAGACACTTGTAAAAAGAATATTCTATATGATTGTCATATTCTGAATATTTATATGACACCGTCTGAGATTATTAAAAATGCTTAAAATGAGAAAAATCCATCTGGGAATATTCTGGTCTCAGCTACAAACTGGAATAAATTTTGAGAGATGGAGCTGACTTCAACAGCTTCTTTAAGCATTTAAGCAGAAGTGAAATTGGTCCCCTAACAGTAAGGTATGAAATCTTTACAGGGTTCTCCATGCTCTTAGTCCCCAAGATCTTTGCTTGTCACAATACACATGGAAACAGCCTTAGAGAAAACAGGCTAAGCTACATTCTATTTACACCATGTCTTTACAACGCACATCTTTCAAGGCACGCATTTAAGTGTTGGTTTCAGTGCCAAAACATTTTCCATTTAAGAATGATGTTTTGTAGACAGAAAGAGCAGACCTTGTAAAACATGATTACTCATGTGGTTAAAGTTAGTTCTGCTACAAAAACGAACAAGAACTACTAGTGCATCATTTTGGCTTAGACGTATTCCTGAAAAAAAAAACACCACTCCAGTGATGTCAACAAGTCTATTGTATTCCTGAAAAAAAAACCACTCCAGTGATGTCAACAAGTCTATACTGAACACTTTTGTAGCTAAGGAATCTTTCATTTTATCACCCTTTCACTTCATCCCTGAGTTTTCATCCATACCTTCTAATTCAAACTTCTTTCAGTAGACCTCAACAGCCCAGCTATTTTCAACAGCAGTAGTGCCATTAGAAAAAGCATTTTCACATCACTGGGATATTTTAACAACTTGGAGACTACAAATCCTAATTATTATGTAGATGCAAACACCCTCTCGGCTTCATAAAAGAAAACAAAGCAACGATGATGAAGGTAGGCGGTGAATGATTCGGTTCTACTGTGAACTTCTGTTCTTTCCTGGCTCTTAGCCTGTCAGTACTTCATAAACTATTGCAAGGACCGAAATCAGGCACATTTGGCCTCTCTTTTAAAGGCGGTTCATTTAAATGAACCTTTACAATACACTAACGCTCACAATATCAGGCTGTGCTTTAGTGGAAGTGGCTACGATGCAGGCAGAAGAGCAACTGTCTGGGGAAGTCACTGCAAATCCAATGAGAAAGTTCAGTGAACAGGACCAAAACGTTGACCCTCCTCATTCCCACCTTGTGCACCAAGGAAGGCTCAGCACTGCGCAGGACATGGGGACGCTGAAAAGCCAGGGAGCACCTGGGTCTACCCAACTGTGTAACCAAAGCTCCGTTTGGGAGAGACCCAGGTCTCCTGCGCCCGGATCCAAGGAGCGCTGTGTCCCAGCGCGGAGCAGGAACGGGACCCGGCTGCGCCGCGGGGACCCTCTCCCAAGGTTCACCCAGCCCAGCTGACCACAGTGACAAAATCTCCTACCAAGAGCCCCAAGCGCCAGCTGAAGGGCAAGACCTTGGAGGCAACGTTTGATGCTGAGACAACTCTCGGAATTCATTTTAGACTATTATTCCCATTTTAAATGCAGGGACATTGAAGCACATAAAAGTACTCCAGTTGAACAGCAGCATCTGGATAACGGAGTTTGAGAGCTCTCCATTCCTGGTTCTGGGCTCAAATCACAAGACGAAGGGCCCAGCAGGCAACAATTTCTCAAGATTTCCAGTAAAACTCTAAAATCAACCTTTTTTTTTTTTTTAAAGATAAAGTAGCTGTCTATAGCAGAAACAGAAAAACTATACAATAAATATTTATATTTCCTTAAGAAACTTAGATCTGTGTTTGGAAGAAACCTTGCCAGAGTGCAAACCTCCACACGAACACACTCCTGAATCACAGCCTGACTTGGTGACAACACCCTCACCAAGATATACATGGATGCACGGCCAAGGAGAAACGAGACGAGCATTTGGTACCAGAATAGCCTAAAAAAGATAGGAACAAACTAAAAAAAGGCAATTTGTCACACATCAACAAAAAATTCAGGGACTTGGCAGTCTTAAGCTAGTTTTATAGGACAAACAGGCTTCAAATACATCAGATCAATAAAACTATAAGCACTTTTCTATGCTGATCAATCATTAAGACTCTGAAATGGCAAGATACTTGCTTTTTGAGGCTAAAAGTTTTATCGAGGCTAAATAAGTGGCAGCAGAAGCATTAGGAGAAAAATACACACAAGAAATTTGCCATTACATTAATAAAAATACTAAAAAAGCACCCTTTCTCAAAATATGTAAAATAAATTCACTTATTATTGTGCCTAAAACAAGAAAAAAAAAAAAAAGACGTTTCCAATTGCTAAATCATGAATAAAACAAGGAAAAAAGGAAAAAACGTAGGCTCTTTTATTCAACAGGCAGTAAGCTGTCAAATCTCCATTCTTTTGTTTACATAATTTTAGGTCTCATTAAGACTTTAATGGAAACAACATGACTTCTTCCCTGCCCAAAGCGTGTATTTAATCCCAATTCCTCTGTAGACCAGTAGAGACCATATTCCTGAGCTAGCACTGGCACTACACAAACCACAAAAGAGTCTTGGGAAAGAAAAGCAACGATTTTTGAGTCTATTTCCTACACTCCTCTCTCTAATCTAGGCGTTTCAGTCCTGTTTCAACCTAAAATCACTGCTGCTTGACAAGTGTCCGTGCCCGGCCTGGCCGAGATGCCGCTATGGCGATCCCATTCCCAGCTTTCCTTAACCCTTCAATAACTACACGCTCCCATTCTCTTATGAATCTGGTATTTTAACGAAGCTCTTAAGAAGCGCTCTCTGCTGAAGAAAATATTTTGACACAGCCGTAAGTGGGGGTGATACATGTGGAGCAAACTCTTAAGAGTAGCCCCAAGAACCACATCCACACATTCACAGCTATAGCTGACACAGATCTTCAGGTGAACTCAAAACAAACTCCTAGCTACAAGTTGCTAAAACTCTTTTTTTTAAAAAAAAAAAAAGCTAATATCTTCAAAATTCTAAAATTTTTCTTGTCTAAATCTTTAACCACCACATTATCATAGAAAGATGACTAGAAGATTACGTAGCACTGAGCAATAAATCAAGTTGCACCACAGAGAAGCTTGGTAAGACTGTCATTATTCTGTCTGTCTTCTTGTGATAGGTTGCAATTCTGCATATTAAAACAAAATATTTTATTATTTAAAATACTCCAAGAAACATTTTTTGTGTTTTTTTTTTTAGAAGCTTTTTTTGTAACAATTTTTGTGGTTAGCTTACTTTACTTCATCTCTGTTACTTCACTGTCTGTCCATTACTATCTGCTTTATTATCAAGAGACCATCATTGACGTTTTCTGTCTGTAAGCAACTTAGTGCTCACTTGATACAATAATGGAAGCTATATATAAGAAAGAGACCTGTTTTGGAAAGGTATTGCATTCATTTTTGCCTAGTGGGTAATATTTTCACTTTTTTCAACTTCTCTTTGTTTATAAGTTACATGTCCCCCTCAAAGACTTAGAAAATAAATAAATAAAAGAAAGGAAAAAAAGGAAACAGTGAGCACACTGGTTTCACAATGCTTGCTGGTAAATACACATCCATAGTTTAAAAGTGAATGATGCAGTGCTTCCACCTATGGATCAGCCATGCAGAAAACAAACAAAAAAAATGAAAAAGCCTTAACACAGTTAATTTTCAGTGAGTATTGCAAATGATTTATAGGCATGCTGGGATTGAACTGGGAACTCACCAGGGAGCTTTTATAGAAAAACATCCTGCTCCAAACAGGTAAGGTCTTCACGTAAAGGGGAAAAAATGCACAAAAAATTAGATGAAAACTCCATTATTACGAAGTACACTGTATAGCATGCTATCGAGACATATGCAAAGGGGAAGGACAATCTTTGTAACGCTTCCCGGCGCCCCGACGTGCTGCACAACCGCGAGGGAGGAGACCCGGCCGCGGCGCACGCAGGGTCCCCACGCACGAGGGGCTGGACGAGGGGCCGCGGCGGCCGCGCCGGGACTGCGCCGTTAGCGGTGGGGCTGAGACACGGGGGGGTTTCGCCATTCCCTTGGCAGGCCGGCGGCAAAA
>NW_010589875.1:125921-163370 GCF_000705375.1 Tinamus guttatus
CCCGCCACAGCGCCCGACGGCCCGGCAAAACCAACCGTCCCGTGGTAACGCTGCCCAATGGCGCCGCGATCACACACATAGAAACACAGAAAGTACATGAAAACATTGGGCCCGTTCCACAGCAGCTCTTATCATTTCTCTACATTTGTCAAATTCATAATCGGGAGAGAAACTCCCATCTACAAAGAAGAAATAAGCTTAGCAGAGACATTTCAAACAGCTGTTTTTCAGCTTGTGTTTACAGCGTCAGTGCTCAAGCTAAACTTCAGAAAGAAGCTGCCGCCCAGGACTAAGTTATTATACAGTTAATTTTCTTTGAAACTATTTTTGTCCTCCTCTCTCTAAATAGGTGGTTTCTTAAGTGAGTGTTACTTAAAGGAAACCAATCTGTTTTGCAGGAAGGGCTGATGATGTCAGTCCTTTCAACTCTGCTTTCCCATAAGAATTCTTCTAGTAAAAGGAGTTTCACTCTGGGAAATAGTGAAAAGTAACATGAAAATATTCCAGGCATCTCCGAGTGCACACTTATCAAACTCCTCGGATTTTCATCAGGCTGCATGTTCATTATACAAAAAAAGAAAAAGCGAGAGAAAGCCAATTCATTTATAAAAGTAAAAAAGACAGATTTTTTGCAATGGAAACTGTACTATAATAGAATATTCCTAGAGCTAAATTCAAGGCTAAATGTAATATATACAGTACTGCTTGTTTTTTCACAGTACTAAGGTACTAAGTTTCCACTTCGCCATTAACCTTAAAAACAAATCATTGCGTATTAGAAATATTCCTTAAGCAAGACAATGCAATCCAAGTTAAAACTTCAACCCACAATAAAACAAATGAGAAAACGAGAAAATAAACTCGAAAAAATATTATTCTTAATAGGTGGCATAGTGAAAGGTTCAATGTATGCTTAACTTCATATACAAATATTTGTGCTTTCTTATAGTTTTGGAAAATTTTGAACTGAACAGCAAAAACTTCTGAGGGGTTCAGCCAAACTTATTGTTTGTGTGAGAAATAATGATAATGCACGCTAATTTTTAATTTGCAAAATAATATTTGAGCTGCTATTTGAGCTTTCTCTTTTTACAATAAAGCATACCTGCAAGATAGCTACGTACCGTCACCTCTCTTTTATATTTATATAAAAAGGTCATGTAAGGCCATATTCTACTTTAACTTTCAGCCTCGCAACCAATTGATGTCATAATAGTCTTAGAATAGTAAAAGCCCATAAAAGGATAGCAACTTAACTCTGATATTACTGACAACACACTCTGGCAACCCAACTGAATGAGAAAAATACAACCTCGCGGGATTAACAGATAAAATAACCCAAACAAAATCTCTGCTAGCTATAAAAGGTGCAAGAAAAAAAATCTCTTTATCATCTTCTGTTTCTATGAAACAGTTTATTTCATTCTGCTTAGAAGAACAAAGCTGAATGATGATTCATTTGGGAATGCAATCACTGCCCCCTCCCCAGCACAGGCTTACACTGCAGGGGTAAACAATTTGTAAGGTACTCGGAACAAAATCTAAGTAGAGGATTGCTTTGCTGCTCCACACATAGCAAATTGTTTCATTTTGAAACCAGAAGTAAAAAATAAGTGAGAAAAGTATTGCAAAGGCTGAACTCTGCAAATATTTACAGTAACAAAAACCAATCACAAGTTCCTACCAGTGGGCTCCAACAGGTAGCCAAAAGCAGCAATAAGGTACAACACTTATGTTCACAGAAGACCCTTCTTTTAGCCTGACATCACTCCAGTGTTACGGTAACGTGACACAAATACTAGAAGGACTAACTGCAGTTTTTCTAGCTTAAGGCTTACTCAAAGCTTCTCTAGGTTGTGAGGGACATAACAGGAAAACCACGAAGTCGAGATCTCACACACACACAAATCTGCCATTTAATCAACAATTTATATCATTGCAACAGTGCTCTCTGGGACACTCCTCTGTGCTAATATTTCCATTACAGTCATCTGCATTTATAAGGATGATTAAGGAAAGTAATAGCTGTTCTTTCTTGAGTAGTAATAGCAAAGAACATATGTCTAACTCCCAACTTTGTAAAAATTCTAACTAGCCCATGAATTAAAACCACTCACTATTCATCAATATTCTATAGAAACTAAGTACAAAAACGCCTAAACAGACCAAAAAAGACAAGTGAATTAATACTTTTTGGTAATCTCAAATGTTTTTACAAACTCATTCTACAAGTTCTACAATTCCAGGCCATAGAGATTATCACCTTTGTATAAAGTGGCAAATCGGTATACAGAAATGAGTTGAATAAAATTCAGTAGGCACAGAGCAAGTTAAAAGTAAAGCCAAGAACTAAACTCAGAACTGTTCTGTTCTGAGCTAGTTTCACTCCTGTCACAAGACTCCTGTAACTCCTCCAAATATGATTTAACATTACACTATGAGAAGAGCTGTTACAATCCATACGAACACATTTTAGTTCACAAATTAAAATAATCCCACATTTACTGACTAATCTTGCTGCCACACGTGCCCACAAAATCCCTCCAATGAAAGTCACAGTAATTTTTTTTCAAGTTGATAATAAAGGAGGCTTTGTAAGAAGCATATAGTATGCTTCAATATCCAGCCTGACTTGTGCTAGGTAAACTAAAAGATTACCAAAAGGAAAAAACAGCAATAAATATTACTAAAAACATTACGGCATTTTACCAAGTGAAAATCATTTAAAACTAAACATTTTTATCTTTTGTCTAAGATTTTTTTTTTGTAAGACACAGAACTGTTCTGTTTTAAGTCTAAAATCTCTTATTTTCATTCAAAGCACCACGGTGTTCTGGATCATCTCATTTAAACAACATGTGCCTAACATCCTACCGTTATTACATACTCATATACCACGTCTGCTGGGTGGACATGAGCAGCAGATGAGCAAGAACCCTTTTAGGGATACTCCTTTCTTGTAAGGGACTGCAGCATTATTTTTGAGATCTCATCTGCACTTCAGTCATGACTCACTTCCAATTACTAGGGCATAATTATCAACCTTTCAGTGGTCACAGCAACCCTGCTGCCTTGAAGCCCATAGAATGATAATGCCAAATAAAACTGCTTCTTCTTCTCATAAATGTGTCAAATCTATTTAAAAATGTCAAATGTACATAGGAATACTGTAAGGGCAACAGCTTACTTTTACAATTTCCCTTGACAGAAAACAGAATAGGTTGGATAAAAGCTACATAAGTTGATAGCTACTTCCTCTTCTCTATGTGATATCAATAGTTAAAAGTGCTATAATTGTTTACAGGAATCCCGAGCCTGTTTTAAGCATGACGTGCTGAGCTGCTGTCTAACGGTGAAAGAAAAACTACAACGGCCAGAAACACAGGTATGAGTCAGAATGAGCCTGCAGGCACAGCTGGGTGCCCTCCCGCAGCTCCAGGCAGGAGAACACAGCGGGTGCTCCAGAACAGCTACGCTTGCTTAGGAGAGCTCCAAGAACCCAAACACAGAGGGTTCTTCTGAAAGAACCCCACTACTAATCGACTAGCTCAGGTAAGGTGAGCTTACCTTCTCACCTTACCTTCTCACCAGAAGATAAGGTGTCCCTTACCTTCCAGTAGCAGCTACAGTACTACTAGCTACTACTGCTGTCAGAGTCAACATGTTTGCTGCTAGACATGGTCTCTGAATGTAAAGGGCACGTCCACTGCTAGCTGATACTAGCAGCTACCAGTAGTAGCAGTTGGAGGGTAATGCTCTTAGGCTGGAAAAGGCATCTGGCCCTCCCGAGTTTATATTGCACCTTTTTCTTCATGGGAAGTTCCAACTTGCTCTTGCTAGAAAGGAGCATTAAAAAGGCGCAAATTCTGAACCCAAAGAAGCTACCAACAACCAGCTGAAAGAGGAGGGTGAACTAAAGAGGAATTACCGTGGAGCGGCGAGCCAGATGGGCTGCTCGACAGGCCGGGGACAGGGCTACAGCGACCTCCTTGCTTCGAGGTCAGCTCCTGCTCGATCTCCTCCAAGCCGGCGCTCTTCTGGAAGCGGCTCATGCGATTTACCACCCGGGGCGACATGTGCGTCCGGACGCAGGGCTGCCCTCCGTAGGGATTGATGGGAAAAACGTGAGAAGTGCCACGGAGGGTGCTGACCACTACCCAGCGACAGTCGTGGCTGAAGGAGATGTCTTGGACCTGCAGAACAGACGAGGGAAACAGGCAGAGAGTCAGTGCACACACACGTGAATAGCAAATGCTCCATCGATTCAGCTGGGGTTTTATCATTTATCTACGCAGGGACCATCCACTCATCCTAGCTGCTCCGACCTCTCCTCCTCTTTGGTGTTAACATTTTATCAAAATGGAACGTACCAACTTGGCCCGTTTTTCTGGGACTTCTGGATGTTGCAATGCTAAAAGCAGACACAAAAGGATCTTGATGGATCAGCTACTATAGCCCCAAGAAAGACCCCAGTTAGTTTTCTTCCCATGCATACAAGTACTTATCCACTACTTGAGAAAAGGGATTTTCATTTTAGTTTTTCCTTAAAATGGCTGGTCTTTGGGCAAAAATAAAAACATTGGTAAATATTTTCTATTGTAGCTACTGCTTGGGATTTCAGATACAAGATCCAGAAGGATTTAATTCTCTTAAGTGTGCTTTATGTAACACTTTGATGGAAAGCGAATTCTTGTTCCTAAAGGAATGCTTTAAAAGAGAGATTAAACTTTGTTTCCAGGCCCATACCGGCAGACAACTCAAGAAAACAAGTGGACTAGGTTAAAATGATTTATCACAGGACAAAAAAAAAAAAATCCTAACACAATTCTTCCAAAGTGTTTTTTAAAGGTAAAAGTTGACCAAAAAGAATCATGTACATAAGTGGAATTTAACACAGCAAATGGACATATAGCCGAAGGATTAGTTTTCATTATATTATTAAATAGCATAAACTACATACAATTCTTTAAGACTTCACCAAAGCCAGTTTTACAATACGCTCAGTACTCAAATTGGAGTAAACACTGATAAAATCTTGACAAATATTCCAGAAATGCACTCCAACTCCTCCAGACAAAAGCAGCAAGCATCCATCAAAGTGCAAGTTTCCAACTGAGCCCCGAAGCCTTGAGATAAAAAGGGATTTAAGTCTTGCGACAAGATATTTGTCTGACAGACTGTCACTATACAAAATGCTTTATCAACATTACATAGATAAACTAAAAAACAGCATTACACACCTGTTCTTTTCAATTATGGTGACATACCCAAATGATCTGCTAATGATACAGCTACAACCTCCCAGAACGTGACAGCTTTAGCGCTTGCCACGCGGTGGGTATTACCCCTGCAAAGTCACAGCGCTTAGAGCCCTGCTTTGCCTACAAAGTGTTTCCCCACCACGTTACGGTGGCTCAAAAAGGATTAGGGACCCCCTAGGGATTAACAAAGGCCAAAAAAAGAAATGCCAAGGCTACGGTGCCAAACTATGCATCTTCATTGCGCAACAGAAACGAGTGTGTCCGTATTATTACTCAATTTTTACTACGCATCCTTAGGATTATGTTGTTTAAAAATATACAAAGGCCCTGGCATGCGATAACGCAAGCCAAGACACGGGGGAACAATCATCACAGGATGTTTTTTTCCTCAATCTAAACATTACACAGAAAGGAACTATTTCTGATCTTCAGGAAGCAAGTTTGTAACAACGTAATCCAAAATGCTCTCTTCCAAATAACTATCACGAATACCCACTCCCAAACTGCAGTGAATATCGTGGTTACAACCGCTTAAAACATGGCTGAAACCACAGAACCAAACAACAAGCAGGTTTTTAGGTCCTCTCAGAAGAGCGTTGATGGATAAGTAGGAATGAATCATGGTTTATAGGAATATACCTATGAGAACTGACTTAACATTAACACACAGTATTTTAGAAGCTACCTTTATACCTGTAATGATGCCACTTATCTCCAAAAGTCTCAAGGATGGCCTAGCTTGTGGTTCAGATATCTGTTTAGGAGCAGCCTAACAGAAAGCTCAAGGAGTTCCATTCAGAGCATCTTCCCAATTCTACACTTGAATTAAGTACTCGTGCAAAGTGGGCTACACTCACTTGTGCAATGCAAGACCATCCTTAACTTCTTTTCAGCAGAACTGGAACCAAACCCTGGACCAAGCTAAGGTCACCCTGCTTGATCCAGCACGCTCAAAAATCACTTGGGAAAAAAAAAAAAAGCCTTGTGCGTCCATGAAAGACTTATATAAATTATCACATCGGCCTTGCTGTTATCCACCACACTGTTACTGTACATTACACAGAGTTCTTGACTGCTTATAGCATAAACAAGCTGCACAGTGGCCCATTAGTGGTTTTCAAGTTTATGTTAAACGTTGCAATTTATTGCTGTCCTTTAGGTTAATGTACTACTATTCCATGTATTTATAATTTATTCCTGGATTTGTTGTTAATTATGATGCAATGTTTAGATATCAAAGATCAATCAAGACTTCATAGTGTTTACAGATATATGCTAATGAAGTACAAAGTACAGTAGATCTCTTTCAATTCAGAGTTTATTCTATAGCTCAAGGTCAACAGCAGACTTAATACTTCTGTCTGTATTTCAGCATTTTATCTGTCCTCTGCTAGAGGGCAGATAAAGGAGAAGAGGCCAAATGGGTTGTCACGGTACCTAGAGAGGCAAATGTGATCCAACTGGAGAGGCTGCGGAGCCGCTCGGCGTGACGGCGGCCGGGCCCGCGCGGTCCCCGCGCAAACCCTCTCCCAATGCTTGTGCATAATGCAAGAGCTAGAAGACGAGGCTCACAATTCTCAAGCATGTATTTCCAGAGCAAGTACAAGAAAGAACTATTAAAACACATTTTAATCTTCCTAGGGCTTTTCCTGCTAGTGTTTCCCCCTGACTTTCCATGAATTTTGGTAAGTTACACCAGCAGCAGTAAGTGCACCGTGTTCATCTCACTGCACTAAATTAGTCCTTAACAGCGAAGTGAAACTACGATAAAGCGCGTCTGGCATGACCACGATAGGAAAGAGCCCAGGGCCCTGCACGCCGGCAATGTCACACAGGGACTTCACCAGGGTTTGAAGGACGTGGCTGCGTGTTTAACTATGCTCTGCAGAGAGATGGCAGGGGAAAAGAGAACAAACCACTAAACAACAAGGAGCTGCAGCACAGAGGCGGCAAGGGTCAAAATAAATCAGAAAACTGGTCTGCATTTTACCTTTTTTTGATTGAAAAATTAAGGAAATGGTATGGCAGAAAACAGAAGTGAAAAGTAATAAAATCACGGACTAACACAGTATGATTCAGGAGACCCACAGGGACCCAGCTCTGCTGCCCTGAGGAGTCACAGCTGATTTCAGCCCTGGCAGAAGCTGGGCACAGACACACATTCGAGTCAGGCCCCGCAGTCACAACGCCGACCCAAACGGTACCGCTCCGCTCCTCCTCTGCTCCCCGACCCAAACGGTACCGCTCCGCTCCTCCTCTGCTCGGGTAACTTTAACCCTTACACTTCTCATGGGCTGCTTTCACCCAAGACCCATCACCTTCCCTAACTCAATCTCTGTCATTCCAAGACTGTTCCCAGGCATGATCATTTCCCAGAAACACTGTCTTCAAGAGACCGCTCCAACAACTTGAACTCTGCAACTATAATTATGTCAAAAGATAGGAAGAATTTAAACGTTTAGAAACTATTCCAACACTTCTGTCTGAACACAGTGTGTGACATAACCTGGAATATTCTCAATGAAGTCACATCACAAAAAAATATATATATATTCCCTAAAAAAAAGTGTAAAATGTCCTGTGGCAGCCCAGGCTGGAATGTTTTTATCATTCGGTGTTTACCTATGCTAGCTGAAGTCAGCTGTAACAGCACTTGCAGTCAGAATAGAAGTCTGACAGCCTAAAGATTACACAGGACCCTGGCCATCAGCCCACAGATGCTATCATTATTACGTTTATTTGTTCTAGGTTGAGATAATGCTGTTTTCAGGCTCTTTTTTTTTCTGTTTACAATTTAAGATCAAAGAGAAAGGATCATCAGGTGACAATCTAGCTTTCATCTACAAGTAAATGAGCTTCCTCAGCTCAGAACATGTTATAACGTACTGAAAAGCTTGCAAAATGTTCCGGTGTAGAAATATGAGGGCAATAAGTATTATTTATATATTTTTAAAACATTCACTTCACTTGTTGGAACATGCTCACTTTCAAATAATATACTTGAAGTTTTTAATGTCTGTTCCTTACAATCCTTTTCACTTTTGCTTGTATTTTTGGTTTTGCTTAATAGCACAAAGTGATTCTACAATTAGTAACACACAAGGGCAGCTCAGGTTTAACGTATTTTCCAAAGTAGCTGATGATTTGCTGCATCTTATCCTCAAAAAGCCTAGAGATACCTTAGGATATTTCATAAAATTATTATTTTATATTCTCACACCATACAAAAATCATTAGCCACTTAAACTAAACAAATAACTATTTATAATTGGCAGGATAAATTTGTCAACCAAGAGCCTCTTCAGCATTATACTTATTTTCAATTTTTATATATGCTTATTTGATAGGCTTGTTCCTGACCTCCTCTTACCTTTCTCAGAGATAATTTGTTCCTATAGTAAACAATTGTCTGAAATATTAATTAGACTTTTTCGGCAGAGTAGTAACAAGAACATTTTAGAGATTATGCAGTTTTAAGCTACCAATAATTTAAATTCACACAAATTGAAACATTAACAGCCACTAACAAAATGCTATCAATCACACTTTAAAAAAAAAAAAAGTTTTCACATGTTACTTCTTACAAGAGTAAAGAAAAACACCCAAGGAAAACTGCACAACCCATGGAAAAAAATGGTTTGAAGCGACCATAATCATGGTACCAGAGCAATGCAGGCTTCCAGTGTCAGGGTCATAATCACAGGGCCTGAGGCTTCTCTGTCACACTCGTTTACATCTGCCAGACCGTCACAAGTCTGTGCTTTCAGAGGGTAATTGCATCAGCAAGTGCATTTCTTACCCTGTGGTGACATTTTTATTTATGTACTGAAAATGGGTCCTCTTCCACGGTTATATAACACTACAAAGGTGAGGCTGTAACCGTGCTTAAAAGCAGGGCTGTGAAGGACTCTGGCCTCACACACTGCACTGCATGGATCACTGCCACACCAGCAAAAGAGCCAATGCCTCTCACTTTTTTCCAACTTATCATTCGGAATTATTAAGCATTTTAAGGTAATTTCAGTCTTTTTTACCCTAGTCTAATCTAGCATAAGTTAGACTTCCACCTTTAGAAACGTGACCGTTAGGTTAACTCCACATCACGAGATTTTCCAGCAACCTCCCCATTTGGCTGAAGTGGAGATCCAAGTTAATCACAGTCCTTTGATTAACTCTTCCTTTCAACTCGTGTCTTTCTTGGGCTTTTACCCCCAAAGCCAAGCAAACCCTGACAGTTGCTTCACAGGCACTAGACAAATGTTTAACATGTTACATGAGAAAAGGTTAAGCACAAACACAGCTAATAATCTGGGCTCTTTGGAGGTAGTGTCATATCTGAATAAATCTGACAGCACCTCATTGTAAAGGGCAAGAATTTATTATTGTCCAGGTTAAATGCTGTGCTCTTATCCTTTTTGCAGCTATAACATAAGAAAGGCTCTTTGTGTGCTGAAACAAACATTAAAGTGCCAACATACACAAAATGTATAAGGTGTCTGGGGATTATTCTTCAGCAAATAGTTCAACTTACTTTGGCTTCAGTCTCTCCCCTGTGAAGTGTATACAAATGATGGACGGCACTTTGTGATGATGACCAAGGATGTGTCAGTATTTGAAAAACATGGAAATCATGGCCTAATGTGTCAGTAGTGACCAGCAACATCCCTAGGTAAAATAAAAAGAAAAGAAAAAATAAAAACAGAAAAAGATTAATTGCTGCAATAGAAGAGGCTTAAGAAGTATCTACAAGGCTAACATGTTTTACATTTTGTTTTCTGTAAACAAAAGAAAATAACTTACAAGACAATTGTTGAACTTAAAGGGAATAATTTCACAAAAATCAATCTGAACTTCAACTGAAATCATGTAATAGTATCACAGCTGAAGCAGTACAGTACCAAGCTATTAATATCCATTGAAAAATACAGGAATACTCAACCTGAAGTTGAGAAATTACATGACCAATGTCAAACACTGAACACATGAACATTAGAGTAAAACTCCCAAATGTTCTTCATTGCAAACACACCCATAAAAAAAAAAAAAGACTGATGTTTCCACCATAATTATTTTTGGAAGTAGAAATATTACTACAAAATAACAGATACCCAAAACAATCTTGAAGCATCTCTTATAAACGCATGTAAGAGAAACTGCCTGATTTACTGCTAGAAAGGCAGCAAATCAGAGCCAAGAGCTTTCAAGTGAAATATTAAATTAGGTACTAATTTCATTGAAAACAGCTCACTGATGGATGTACTGAAATGATTAAATTAAAAGATCAGTAGAGTCACAGTAACTTATATACACTGCTTACTTTTTTCTCTCTTTATACGTCAGTCCATAACCCAAGTTAGAGGCTTCAAGTTTATGCTTAGAAACATATATTTGAAGTCTACTTATCCTACTACTGTAGGGTGTTATACCAAAAAACCCAATACCTTTGCACATAGCAAGAAATGATGGCATTTTGATAAAAATCAAGCTTACAGGAAACAAATTTCACAGATCTTTTTCCTCATAAAAATGCTATACCATCTTTGAAATGGATTAAATGAGAATGTAAAATTAACCTCTCATATTTAATTAATAAAGCAAAAACTGACTCGAGCGGTCTAACAGCTACACAGGAGTGCCTTTTAAGTAATTTTAAAGGTATCCTATCTACTAGGGGAAAATAAGGAATTTTTCACCTCAGTCTGGTTGTGTTGATTCTTCGCTTAAAACATAATTGAAATGATCACCCTTAGCAAAGGGAACTGAGGTCTCCACACTTACCACGGCAGCTAGGCCAAGGATAAGCCATGGCCTTGTCTCCATGGCGCCTTCTCCCCACACCTACACGGTGCTCCCCAGTTCCCCTCGGCCTCCGACTACGAGTCCAAAGCCCCTCACGCGAAGGCCCTAGTGAAATACCTACATTTGGACTGCAAAAAAACCCAAAAGGAAACTCTTGTGTACTGAGCAGCAGAGAAACTCTCAGTAAAGCCGGAGCTCAATGAACTTCTCGCACGTTCTGGTGGAGCTGGGCTGCCCCACGCCGCGGGGCTGCGCGGTTGCTCTCGGCCTGCTCGGAGCCGGAGGCGGGGGCAGGGCCGGGCCCAGGGCCACCTCCTTCCCCGGTGCAGGGGCTTCCTCCGAGCCCGGCTCCCGGCCGACCCGAAGAGCAGCACAACGTCTATGTCCTTATGGAGAACACATTGATGCCTCCATTTCTCTGATCATGGCTCTTACAAAGTCACCACCTTTTGAACTCAAGTACTTGAAGGACTATGAGGCACACCAGTACCGGAGAATTAAGGCACGAAACTGCAGATAAATCTAACTCGCAGTTACAAATTTTCCTTTGAATTTCCTTTTCAGCTTGACCACTGATGCTGTTAGGGCTTGGAGAAGAAGCAGGCCACCCACACTGCACACATCCATTTCCTCAAAATCACCCAAAACGCAGAATCTTATGTCTGACCTCAGCAAGATTCTCTCCAGTAGACATACTTTACTGCTCACGGCCGCTACCCTGATTGTGTGTGCTAGAAATGAAAGGCAGTTTGTTATGGAGCTAAGAAATCCATGAGTGCATTTGGGTATTATGTTTGGGCGGTAAGGCATGTGAGTTGAGGTTGGTCTGGATGTTAATGTTGGCTTAACTGGCAATTTCCTTGATTTGTAGTGACTGTGTTGATAGGAAATACAGCTAAAGTTGCTCAAGCGCAAGTCAGCCAAGTCTTTAGTGTGGGATTATGCACACAATTTGCATTAATTCTGTTCTGAAACATCACAAAATACACTTCTCTTTTAGTGAAGTGTGCAGTCCTCAATAGTATACACCATTTCCAGTGGAGAAAACTGAAGCAATAGGGTTTCTGCTCTAGAATTAGACTGCCACTTTTTTTTAAGTATATATTTATTTTCCACATACCTATGTTTCCTACTCCTTACACATTAGACAGCTTTATATGAAGATGAGCATGCTTTTAGTTCCCCTAACTTACTGCAAATGGAAAAGACCTTTGGAAAAAGAGAAGCTGGAAGAGATGAATATGTAAGGCTCCTCTCAACACTAAACAGACAGCCTCTGCAATAGCAGATTTCTTCCCCTGCAAAAGTGCTAGAAGTCTTTTCTAAACACATACGTGGAGCTGAGTGACCCGGAGATTAGAGCCCAGCATTCCTCACATGCACTCCAGCACCTGGCACAGTGCAGCGAAGACCATAAAAACCTCGTCAGGAGCCAACAATCTGTCTGGAAGCTGGAGACAGAGAGCTGCGTCACGGTGACGAGCCAGGGAAAACACGGGAATTACCGCCCGGCACTGTCCATCCCCACGTCCCTGCCCGGTCAGCCAGCCTGCACCTCGCTCCCAATGCTGGTGAGCAACGCAGGGGCTGGGGAAGGCGCAATAAACCCCACAGGGAGCAGACGCGATAGAATTTCCCCTTTCCTCCGCTCACCAATTTCATAATGTCTATCTACCCAGAGCAGAACATTGCTGGAGTGATCACTTTGGTAGCACATATACTAAAATTAGGACAAAAGAAGAGAAAATTAACACACTTTCTGTAAATAAAGTTTTCCTCACAGATTCATAAAGCAACCTATAGGGGGTTTTACCTGTTCATTCTTCTGATGACACACAGGGTGTCTGAACAAATTAAGAAGTGAAAAGTGCTTGTATTCTACAGTTCTGATCAGTTCCATATGATGTACATAGTTCTTGGTTCCATATTAACGAGCTGTTCTTGCCTTGGGTGTTTTTTTTCTTTTGTTTTGGCTAGCTTGAAGGAGTAAAGAGGTGAAAGAAAATACAGCATTTGTGGGTGGAAGGGAGTTGGTTTAAAAATAGAAAGATGGGCGGTATCTGATTTGGCAATTTTGTCCGTCTAATCTAAAATCCTGCTGTCTGTCACTATTTGGAATAAAAGCAATTCATTAGATGAAAGCCTAAGGAAAACAGACCCTTCACATATATTAGCAACTATTTTTCAGCAACTTATAAAGGGATTTTGTTACATGGACATTTGCATTTGAAATATAAAATATATCCTTGCTTAAATTGCATCAACACAGAGGTCCCAAGCACAATACCAAATACGCGAAAAAGCATGTGAAAAACACAATATTTTACAATATTTTTCTTACTGCTATTGAACCAATAAATCACTCATTTTAGAGCATTTTTCTTTTTCTGATGTGGTGTTTGCCATCTGTCTTTACTTCACACTAAGAAATCACAATTTTCAGCTATTGCAGTTGGACTCGTTATTTCTCACTGCATCTCCCCACATGGGTGAGCGGGCCCCGCTCCGGAGCACCGCACAGAAACACCTAATCCCAGCACAGAAACCCGACCTTGAACTTGGTACTTACCTCACTTTCACTTGCCAGGGCAGGAAACACTGAGCTTTCTAAGAGATCTCATGACAGTTTTCCCAATAGGTTGTTTAGATGGGAAATAGGGGTTAAAGCTGCCATAAATTCATTCAAAATGTTTTCTCGGATGATACTATATGTGTATGTAAATGTGTGTCTATATCTTACTGTACTATCACAGGCATAAGCATGGATGAACAGGGAATCATTTCCTAGGATTTCCTGCTTATTTTTCAAAGCAGTATTAATCCTGTTTAGCAGGTAACATCTGAAATCAATTGAAAATTTTGCATATACAGCAGCCAGTGAAAACTTATCAATAAAGGAAATATTGCTTAGTACATATCTCGCTGCAAAACTTTGAGTTCTCTTATCCCTAACGTGAAGGGTGCAGCTATGTTAAATTAACAACTTTTTTGTGTTTTTTTTTAAATCCAAAAAGATGATTAAAATTTGGTTTGAAAGGAAATGATATCCCAAGATGCAAAAAACAAAACAAAGACCCAAAACAAAGCAAACAAAAAAATACACTCTAGCTTTGTTTTAGCTGACATATTTGCCTTAATTTAAAGCTTCCTACTTTTCACATATGCCGCTTGGGAAACAATAAGCTTCTTTGAGAAGAGGAATGTTAAAAAAGTACAGAGAATACACGCATAAAGGGAAAAACTTGTACAGATGCAGACTGTGGGTTAAGAGCTATTTCTGCAGTATCAGAAGACTAAACCAGACTCTGGCCTGGCCATAAACTAAGCCCACGCCCTAAATGAGGTGCCAAGCCACAAAAAGCATTTGCGTCAACTGGGAATACAAGGAAAAGAAGGACTTCTAATTATAGGGCCTGGAAGCGGAAGCCCAGAGTGATTAGGAGTTTAGGCGCTGCTGTATGTTTATCTGGGAGCTTCCTCTCTCTCTCGGCCCGGTTTGATAGATGAGGCTTGGCCTAAAGGGTGGGATTGGAGTTGCTGATGGTACACGGCGTTCTCCGCAACCCGACGGAGACACGGACACGGAACGAGGGCTTCTGCGGCCTTGTACGAACATAACTCTTCTCAACCAGGCGTCAGCTGGTTAGCCCAAAAGGCAAAATTAGAGAGTAGCGAATCTCAGCTGGGAACTTGCTGCAAAATCTAGGAAACCTGAGTAGCTCAAGCATCTCCGCCACATCCTATTTATAACACCTATCTAATTGCATAGTTCTTTATTACGTGCATACAAACGACATGCACACAATTTCACCTAGGGTTTCGGTTTCATGAGTAAATTCACTTTAAATGATGCCATCTTTCATAAAACAAAGGGTTTTCTCTCCTTCTAAAACAATGTCATTCTGTGATTATATACTAAAGAACTTAACACATTCAAGCTGTGTTGAATTTGGCTTTAAAAAACACCAAAAGTACAAATTTTAAGAACACAGGCATACAACTCCATGAGAAAAATATACTGGATATACTTAAGAACATAGTTCTTGTATTTGCACAGACATATAGCCAGAGGCCCAAGTAGCTATTTGCCCAAACATGCTATTTACACAAACAGTGATACTAAAGAGTGAACAATGCCTTCAACATGAGTGTAGATACCATGAGATGTTAATATTATGCTTTGCAGGATTTCAAATTGCAGGATCTGGGAGCTCTGCTGACTCGCAGTGGTTCCTGCCGGGGCCGGACGCATTTCCCGGCGTTCCTGCTCTCCCGACACTAACTGCTCCATGAGTCCTGCCCCAGCTCGGCTGCTTTGGAAAGGAGCCTCTTTCTGCAAGATGTGACCAAGTTTATACGGTCCGTCACTTTATGAAACATATGGCCTGACCTATGAATAGGACCTTTATTTATATTCACTTAACTCCTCTCTGAGGCAGACACTAGTCAAAATACAGCTAAACATTAGTGCTACTAAGCCCAGGGTTTGTATATATGTATCTCCACGTGTGATACATCTGCCACAGTTTAAAAAAAAAAAAAAAAAGTCACTAAAAATCTTATAAATACAGACTGAAATAGAGAAATCTTGATTTATGATTTTTAAATGAAAAAGCCAACATGCACTAAAATAAACAAGTAAATAAATAGAAAACACACAAACTGTTCAAGGACAAATACCAAAAAAGCAATACGCTAGAAGAAAAATAAAATTCTCTGTGACTAAATGACTAGAAATCAGTGTACTCTGAAGATGACTATACCCTGTAAGACAGTTAAGACAATCCCATATTTAATCTGAATCTCTGGAGCTTGGGGTAGACATAGGGAAATTATCAGACATTTACCACATCCAGGCTGTTCAATGGCATGCTTTATATACCTAAAAACAAATAAAAATACTAATCAAGAGTTTCAAACACTGCCTGACTGCAGCTGATGGCCCAATAAATACTAAATCTGAACCCGAACGGGTTCTCTGCCTGAGCTCAAGCATTCACTGAGGGCAGCAGAGCCAAGGAGGGCAAGAGATCAAAAGCAACAGACTCCTTTTCCTTTTAACCCTGCTTGTAATTCCTCCAAAATGGATGCAAATCCATAGCCACTCCAGCTACACTAGTGTTTTGCTTTATGTTAGTTGCAGAGATTGCAGTAAATGTTTTTACTGCTGAAACGGATTATTATGTTTTTCTCTTTTTATTGGAATAACAATAAAGTAAATGTTCCAGAGACAGGGCAAAATCTTGATCTTCCCAAAATCTACTTTTGCCATTGACTTCAAGATGGAAAAAACTTTTACCTATTCTATACAGCATATACAGTACATGCCAAATGAATAGACAGAATCTTTGCAAATGAAAAAAAAAAGATTGTATTAAAAAGCAAAGAATTTTCCAGTCATTAAGTAACTCAAGCTCATTTCACTCTAGATGGCACATCCTGGATCTGGTGATCAAAACCAAGATTATTCACTAACTTGAGAAGAAGGCTGCAGCCACAATAAATGTCCCAGCATAGAGAAGCTGACTGCAGCCATATCAGTACTAGAATTATAAAAAGTGGTTTCATTATAAAAGACATCTCCAAATATTAAATAACCTACATGATGAGTAAAAGTCAGATTTTTCCCCTTGCTTGGCAAAAGCAGAAAGAAAAAGATTTTCATGTAATTTGTGAGGCACCATCAATGCTTCCCAACAGTCAAATAAGGTATTTTTTCTGCCCACTTACTCTGATCAATGGGAAAAACTTCTGTAGAGACATTCCAATTTAAACCTCTTTAACTATTAACTCAAGGCCACCGTCACATTTCAATATACAGTATTTAAATAATCAGAGGAATTTCAGGTCCGTTAAAGGTGCAGTCAGGCATCTAAAGGGGTATACAGTTTAATCTATTTTACTGCTGGTCCAACATTAATTTTCTCATTATTAATGGATGGAAAAGCTCTTTTGTAACCAAGGAAGCGTAATTACTTAAAATTTAGATGTGTTGCACTCACAGTGCTCAGCAGCTAAGCTGGCAGGACTAACACTTTTGGAAAGCAGATCGATCATTCGTTACGTTTAAAGGTAAAAAATACTTACAGAACATCAGCATTTTTTCATCTTTCATTAATTATTTGAATTTCTTTATTTTGAAAGTATCTTTGACATGAATATTACCATAATTAAAACAGAATCAAAGATTTTTAAAAAATCATTTATTGGTTAGAGCAGTGGATTAAGAATTAGAGATTCTATGTTATATTTTCTCTGTCACCAAGTTACTGTTTGACCCTCAACAATTGACATCTCAATCTCTCGATTTACCTAACTTTAGCTTTCACTCACTGATACTGCAAGTTGGAAGTTCTTATAGCTGACTTTGAACCCGTTTATGATCTGTTCAACCTCTCCTCTTACACACAGGATCTGCACGCCACCAACAGTCTCCATTTCTGCTCTCTACACTGTTTGCAGTCGTCTTTTCCCTCCCCTTTCGCTGGTCGGGCTGGAATCACAGCACCTTTCACTCCAACACCTAGCACAGTCTGGAGCGCTTCCGTCTTCTGTTTGCTGAGAAATCCTTTTTTACCTCTTGAAGTCTAATTCTCTGGATCTTTCTTCACAAATAGCCTTGCCCTTTACCTCTATCGAGTCTTGTTCCCTCTGACTTTCCTATCTTCCTAGAAGCTACCGCGGTCCCAGGACACATCCCTGCCTAAGTGTACAAGGGAGCTCCAGGAACTCGCTCTGCAGGTTACGTCCACGTGAACATGCCTCCCCCGTCCCATCTCCTTAATGCTGGTGCTCCTGCCAAACTGCAGCAGCACCTACTGACTGGTACTGTCATATACTGTCATCTTCTGCTTACTCCAGGTCCTACTTAGGGGCTTCTATTGAAAAATATTGCCTGCACTGTTGTCCTTAAACGGGCAGAGAACAGTGAGAGAATCCTGGAGCTGCGAGTGCTTCTATGGCTACATTTAAGACCTGTGTCAAAAAGTTTTTATTGAAACTCCCTGGCCCACATGACTGCTCAATTTTTGCAATAAAATGTCATTTTCAGAGGCCATATATCCAGCTACCTGCTCGAACAACAAACCTGCAACCAGAGCACAACCTCTCAAAATAATTCAAAGCAAGAGCAACTCTCCTTTTCCCTGGGTACCCACAGCCACCTACTGGATTCATTGCAGATAGAGTTCTTGGCACGAGGCCTTCCCTCCTCAGCCATAACTGAAAAGCAAGGCACAAATCTTATAAAATGACAGTAATGATAGATTAAGCTTTAAAAAACTTCCAATAGGTGTACAGGGTTCTCCTCTTAACTCAATTGCTAAAACAAAGCCAAGTAATAGATGGGTTTGTAAGCATGCTCCCAGGAACATGGAATATGAGCAAGAAATCAAAGCGTACTGCTCATCAGCAGTTTCTAACTTTGCATCCAAGGCCAAATTGGCTGGTCCCAGACTAGCAGCAGAAGTAAAAAACTGAAACTGGGAGGTCCTGCAGTCCCTGTAATAAGTTACTGGCTTGTACTATTACAGTTACTCTGCAACTACAGGGTTCGGGAGGAATTTATGCCAAAGGCTGTGCCAAACGCGCCCTACATGGACGTGGAAAAAGGGGAAGGTGCGTGCACGGCCCGGCAGCCTGCTCCAAGCACAGAGCCCGCCGCGAGCCAGCGACCTCACCGGCAAGCCTTGGCAGAGCAGCCCGCAGAAAGCCAGCATGGAAAACTTAAGGTTAGAACCGCTTCAGATCCTATGTTGCAAATCATCATTGCTGGAAAAAAGGGAATTAAAACCTAAGTACTGTTTCCTGCTTTGCCAGGCTCAACCTGGCCTCGGGAGGCCAGCCCCACTTCCCGAAGTGCTCACTGAATGGGCACGCGTAGCTGGGGACACCTGGAGAAGATGGAGCCGCAGAGGAGGTGCTGCGCTCCCAGCCCAGGCGGGCAGGACACGGGAGGTGTCCCTACGTCCTCCAAAGGCGAGACATTGGAAACTGGAGGCACTTGAAAGTGAGGGATACACCTCAGGTTTAAAGCTGCCTACACCTCACTTCTCTTTATAACTTGCAGTAGCGATAATGACCCACACTCACTCTTCCACATTTCCCCTATTTAAGCATAAGCATCCTGGTGACCAGAGAGCACACAGAAGGGCAGCAATGTGCTCCTGGGGCTGACGGCCAGAAGGGAGGGTCACGCCTGCTGCTCCCTGCGTCCCCACCAAGGGACGGGCAGGCCCTGCTCCTCAGGAGACGCCAGAAATTGTTCTGTGCTTGTGCAAGACTAGCCCGGGTCTGGCACCAAACAATAACTCTGCTGCCTTTGATTTTATGTCTGTGATTAGTTGCCACAGTGCATGGCTGGCAGCCCTCTCCGCGTTCATAAGGAAAGCTGCCAGCACTGCGAACAAAAATTAACTGTCTCAAATTTCTATAAAGGCCGAGAGGCAAAGCGCTCTAACCTGGCAGAAACACAGCACGCTGCCTGGAAAACGCGAGGTAGTTCAGCTGGAGGAGGGGGATTTCGCTGGAGCCGCCAGGGTCCTTCACCCTCACACCCACCGGCAGGCGGTCAGGAGCGCATGGGGAAGAACGTTCCCCTCCCGCGAGGCCATGCGGGCAGCCGTCGCAGCCTGCAAAGGATGCGTCTGCCTTGTCTGCACAGGGAAACCTCCTGCCAGCAGCACGTGCTGGGGATATACGAGTGGCAAACGCAGGAGAGGCGGCAGGCGCTTCCCCTTGGTGGCAGAAGGGCGGCCCTGTGCCGTGAGGAGAAGGGCGCGGGGCGCCGCGCGGCCCGGCCGCCTCAGCGCTGCGTGGACACCCCGCGCCGGGCCCGACAGAGGAGCCGGCCCTGCCGCCCCTCCATGGGGGACCACAGGGAAACTTATTGACCCGTGCACCACACAAATGAACAGACTATCCATTAACGAGCGCACTGCACGGAATTAAATTGTGTTAGAGACAATAAAATGAATACGACTTTTAAGTGTTCATTAAAACTGTCACCAACTGTCTGAAATTTAACCTACAAACCACAGCTATCATTCATACGTCCCGAGAAAAGCTTGCTAAAAAGCATGGTTAACTCGCACAGCGATCAATACTTTTGACACACGGTAAATTCTGCAGGCAGTACCTACAGCAGATTTTCCTAAACATGACAAGAAAAAGAGAAAACTCAGCCCAATGACACACCTGTTAGCTACAAACTTTCATGTTAGAAACCATACTCCATCTAGGTATCAGTGACTAAAGCCTGATAGGCACTCTCTTATGCAGTCAAAAATAGGATGTTTTTTATCACCACTAAATACACAATTTTTGATTAAAATCAAATTTTAACCTCAAACATAAACACTTGTTGTAAATTTCTTGTGCTAAGTGTAGTCCAAACAGTAATTCAAGCTAAACCGAAAAATGAACATACATCTCTGTATTTCATATTTCTATAAGTACTAGAAAATTCTGATTCTGATCCTAAACCACACCAAATAAACAAAATCCAAAATGTGTTAGTCACAATGCTGATTATAAATACTGGAAAAAAGTTCTGTTTTCAGATAATCTGCTCAAAAAAAAAAAATCTGTCCCACATAAAACAAATTTTGTAGACCAGAGATACTACTGGGTACAATATATTTTACATTAAAAAATAACTGCCAGCATAAAAGGGGGGGAGGTGGTTATTTCCAGGCTTGGGGATAACATTTGCTGCAGCAAGATGAGCAGCTGGTCGAGATTCAGAGGCTAAACCAACTGTTTCCTGTCACATTTAGCAGCCCAGCACATTTAGATTCTTAATATGAGGAAAAAGGTGAAAATTTTTATAGCTTGCATCATGGTGCAGGCTGGTTTAAAACTCGTAGTCTATGTATGGTGCAAAATTTACTCCTTAGCTTCTTCAGAAATAGCAAGATAAGACTTTACACTGAAAATATATACTTTCCATATTTGAATAAAATGTTATAATAAGAAAAAGGCTTTCAGTCTCACTGTTTATAAACCTTAATTAAACTTGGCATGTCCATAAAATTTTCTGTTTTCCTAGGGAATGGAGGGGAGCCTTACAGTTTATCATGAAATGTGGCTGATAGAAATGATAAATATAATGTAAAGATCTATCTGCCTGGAACTGATTTCTAAAACATTGCTCTTATTTCCTTCCTTATGGATTCTATTTTTATTGCATTACCTATGGCTTTACAGAACTAGCCTAAGCTGGGACAACAGTGTATTTAGCAACCAATATTCAACTTTAGCACAAATAAAATCTCTATAATTTGCTTTTAAATGTGGTAAAGTTAAGACAATTTACTAAAGTAAAACTATGGCTCCATACACCCTAAAATCCGTCTTAAAACCATATATAATAATTTCTGTTGTATGAGTAGAGCGTATAATTTACACACAAGTTGGTTTTAATTATCACAGTTCATAAAGGCCCTTATACCTTAAGGTCTGTCAAAGTGACCAGAAGTTTGTGTGTTTTGAGCTTTTTTTTTTTTTTTTTAATACACAGGTATATTTTTATATGTATGTATAAGTGAAAGGATCCCCCGTTTTGGCCTCCTAGAAAGGAGAGCCCCCGCGCTCCCTGCCAACACCATAAATGCTGCCATTAAAATATTTGTTTTAATTCTGACCTCGGAGTCACAGCTAATAAACAAGAAAGGCAATGAGAAATTGAAGAACAAACTCAATGCAGCTGTCGGAGCGGCCGTTTCACAACCGTGTTTAACGGCATCCTTTAATTTCACGTCTCTGAAGAGACGCCATGCGCCGCGGCGCACACGCCAGCCCGGCCGCACGCTCCGGGCCCTTTGCGCTGCCGGTCTCTCATGGACATTTTTCCCTGTTTTTTAGCTCCTCCTTGGAGGTGTGCGCTGCAAACAAGGGCACAAAACTATCTGCTGGGACACCCACTGCCAGGACACAGCATCTGTGCTGTTCTTCCATAATTGCTCTGTCTTTCTCACAAACAGCAACAAATTATTTTCATAGGTACAAATTCAGGTATTTGTTTCTGTCAAAGCAGAGACCAGTTTAACATATCCTGTAACTAAATAATTAATGTTTTAGAAACACGTTATAAAATGCTATGAAAAAACTCTGCGGAATGAATCATTGAGCTTATGCTATTCTGTAGACGTCCCCAAACTTACCGCATTACCTCTAAGAACAAGAGTATTACTTTATAAACACATCTTTCTACACTCAATAAAAATAACTTGCAAAAATTCATAGAATTATTCACATGAATTAAGCACAGCACCAGGAAGCTGAACATATTGGAAAAAAATCCATTTAGAAATGTTAGGCAGAGGCCATGTAAAATCTTTTAAGAGCCCACTTTGTAAAAATTGTAGCTATAAAAGAGGAATCAGATTATTAAAAAAACAGTGGAATAAGAAAAATAGTACTTTCTATTTATTTTGGAATACATTCCTTGTATTTGAAGAAAAATAATACTGAATTATATTTTACAAAATGATAATACACAGAACCCTGCTGTTTTTTTTTCCCAATATGTAGCAAATACCTCCTTTTCAAATAAGTGAAAGGATGAGAAATACCATCTCACAACCCTCTAAAAGTAAAGATATTGTTTCCTTTTTTCATTAACAGCCTTAATTCCCCAGTACCATTCTCAGTTCCGATTTGCATCGGGCACTTTACTAGGGACCTAGGGCTTAACCACATGAAAGCACGAGTAAAGCCGTGAACACATCCTGAGAGGAGCAGAAGAAAACTAAAAATTTTAAATAGCATGCAGAAATTTCCATAACAGGTCATTCCAGTGGTCAGCATAGCCCAGCATATTTATTACTAGTCGCTGTTGTTAAAGGCAATCATCTTGATGCCTATGATGGAAGATGGAACAAAGTGAATTAGTTTTAATGGACTATGGCTGACATCAGAATTGGTGAGGTTTTTTTCTCCTTTCTAAATTACAGTGTCTAATAATACAAGATAATGAAAAACGAGGATGTTTGTATGGTTCCTTCAGTCTCCAGTCTAGACACTCTCTAGTTTAGACTAATCTAGTTTATCATTGAACAACTGATTCTAATTGGTAACATTTAATCCTCTCCCTTCCCTCTCCCCATTTCCTCTTCCCATTTCAAACCCTGCATACACTTATAATTCCTGGCAGGCTATCATCAACACATTAAAACCTTGGAGGCTTTTTTTGTAAACATCTTAAATTAAATAACCCCCATGGTGTATTCCTTCCTTTTGCGACCTTCCAAAATTCAGTCTGGGGTACCTTCATCCAGAGTTTACATAATAAGCTCGTCTCGATTTACATTATGTCGCAGACAGGATTCTTCCATGACAGTCTTCTACAGTGACGACGACATTCTTTAAATGTGACTCTAACTATGGCATTTCTTGTATGTGTTTATATACCTGCATGCACATATGTGATTTAAAAGGTAGTTTAAAGTTTAACCCCTAAAGTTTAGTTTTGTGGGTTTTATTGTTAAAAAAAATCCTGTTATGGAAAGTTCTTGTGTAATAACATTATGTCGACAGAAGAAAAATTCTAATATCAAAAAAAGCCTTGTGGGTTTTATTGTTAAAAAAAATCCTGCAAGAAATATGATTCTTCTCTCAATCAGCTGGCAAAGGGCACTACAACGGAGAGACACTCAGCACTTGCCATTGCAAAGGCTGGGCTGACCTGCGGTGCCCAGCGTTGCCCCCTTCTCCCAAGCTGCACGAATTAGTTTTTGGCCATCATCATAACCAGGGCCCCCAGCTGCCTCCTCTTACTCACAAGTCCCCATGCACCAGGACACACCAGCTTCCAGAGCTGCGGTATCCAGGCTTGGCATTCCCACATAAGGACAAGGACCACCAGGACTTGCCCAAGGTGTTTGGGAGGGCAGGCACACTGAGCACTGCTGCCCAGCTGCCAGGCACAACTGCTTTTCTAAATGACCACCTAAGCAATCATAAGAGCCACTCATATTTTAATGGTGAAAATATTAAAACAAAAAGGAAATGTCTCAGAGTCCCTTCGCAACCCACGGAGGATACACATGCATATATAGATCAATTCAGTTGCATGAAAGAATGGCTATATTACTTTTCAATATTACTTATCTGATATATACTCTAAAATCAGATCTATTTCTTTTTAACATGCAGCATTTTTTCCCATCACACTTGGTAATGTTATATTATTGCTATAGGAACATTTATTTTAATCAAAACTAGATCTCCAAAATCAGAACACAAGTACTAAAGAAGAGGGATCTTACCTTCATCTAAGTCACAAAAGCAACTGCCGACAAATGTGGCATTACATAAACAAATTATTATTTTAACATTTTGACATTATACTGACATCAGTGAATCTTTTGTGTTCACCATTGAATTTTCTTCTGAAAGTCCTATAACAAAACAAAACATATGACCCCTTCTCCTATGAAAAGGAAGGGTATCTTACAGCAATATCCCTGGATTTATTACTGCTATTTTACTGCAATTGATTAACCTATCCCTAGCAAGATCTGTGTTCAGTATGAAAACACTGAGCAGAAACCCTGAAAATGCATCTTCCTGGCAATATGATACCTTTAAAATACTGCTTAAAGTAGCTGTGGTGGTCAATTACACAAGAAGTGTATATATCCCTCCTCCGCCTGGCCCTGACTTTCAGCTGGTTTTCAGTATTTCTGTTGAGTTTTAGTCGGGATAAGAGGGGGTTGCTTTTTTGCTGCTGCCTTTTTTTTTTCTCTCCAGACAATCCTTTAAGTTGCTGCAGATCTGAACACCTCTATAGCTCACATGTCCTCTGAAGACAAGACATGATAAAATTAAGCTATTTGCTACTGATTAAAATAGTTCAGTAAGACAGTGTTCACTGTTTGCCTTCATTCGCAAAGTAGTCAATTATGTTTCAGTAAAACACAGACACAGCATCAAATTTAAGCAGCTGTATTTTAGCTCATTAGCATTTCTCAACTCGGAGTATTATCCTTCTATCAAAGGACAAAGCAAAAATATTTATGCTCTTGAATTGGCATAGCTGATCCTCACTTAAATACAGAGCTGCACGAAAAATCCTCTGAACTATCAGCAGAAAATGGAGCCAGATGAGAGCACAGCTTTTTTTATGTCAAAAACTAACAGTGAAGATGCTTTGAACCGCACGCCACTATTAAAGAGTTCTGACACAACAGATGGGATGTCAGAATAAGACCAACTGGTCACTGAATGTGAAAACATAAATGACACACCGTTTCCCTCTTTCAAATATGACTTCGTCCCCAAACTCTGTATGGCATTTGCTACGTTTTCTAACTTTTTCATTTAGGCAAGAGGAAGCTGTTGATTCCTGGTCGTCACATTGACCACTGCTGCAACCAACCAGTATAAACGGATACGTTAACAGATACGACCATAGTGGTAGACAGACTATTCCGAACTATACCACAGCATAACAGCTGCTCAAGTTGGAGATTTCGAGGAAAGTTAAATTAACGGTGTATGACATTGAACATTCATCAAGACTGGTCAAAAGCTATAAAAATAATAGGCAGTTATTTGCATGAATTACAATGGTATTTGCAATTCCTCCAAAGGAACAATCTAGGGTTAATACCTGATTTATGTAAATACCTAAATATTGTCTTCATGTGGTTAACAACTAGCACATATTGAAACAGGAGAATAACTTACCGCTAGGGTTAAAAGCCATGCAGCAAATAGGCTTCTCATGTGCAGGGAAGTGGGCCACAATACCATCACTATCAGAATCCTCGCTAACAAGCACCTGTGTAAAATTAACGGAGACAAAAAGAAGGTTAAGGAATCAAAATTAACACAGTACCAATGAAAATAGCAAGTCACCAATACAGGACTTATATTATAGGACATATACAACAGCACGAATTAGAAATAACTGCACATGGACCAGGAAGAAACACTCAAGGAAAGCATTGGTTTTGCTTTCCAAATATGCAGGCACGTTACAGCTTGCCTCCACTGGATTTCCAAATGACAAAAGTGCTGGAGAATGGGAATGCGTTTGAAGGTAGGTACATTTAAAAATTACAGTGAAAAGCCTACCATTCTAATAAATTAGAAAAATGGCATCTGTGGTAAGCAAAAGCCATTTTCTTACAATGTGTGTGCAAAAGTTCTCACTTCAAGTTCAATAATAATTTGCTGTTTTTCAAAATAATCCAAAAGGTTTTTAATACTTCCTATTCCTAACAGATATCAGAATAATTGGAAGATATTTTTATGCTTCAAAAAGAGAAATCATCTTTAAATGTTTAAAGAAGTCACGTAATACGGATGAAGAGGCCTGTGCCTGCCTCACTTTGAATGTTCAAATTACTTGGCACTGTCACATAAGCACAATTATGGTTTTGCTTTCCGTTGTCAGCATTCCGTGCTGATTCCAGAACCGCTAACCAAAGGGTCTGGAGATCTTCCTAAGAGCTTTTCAAAGAAACAGGCTTCTTTTCTCAGCCTATATAAGTGACACTAAATAACTCCTATACATCATCTTTTCACAACTTCCACTTTTATCCAACTTAGCCTCCTAAGCATTTTGCTCTAATTAAAGATATATGCTGATTATAAAATAACATAATAAATTAGTTCCACACAAGAGTAGCTTTTAATCCAGTCTAGAAATGTGTAGGTATTGGCAGCATCTGAACCACTGTTAAAGCAAGTTACATGGCTTGTTTCATACACGTATTTTTCTACAGATGGTAAACTTGAATAACTCAGTAATTTTTGTTGTTGTTGCTGTTTTAAGCTAATAAGGGCACCGCTGCGACACAAAACCCCTGTTCAATAGAAGCACACTGGCTGGTAAGAGGACCTTTAAATATTTTTGCTATACACAAATTTTCCAATACATGAAAAAATGTAAAGCGTGTCAGATATATGAATCTGAGCATATGATAAAAGCCAAAACCTTAAATTTGTATGCTATGCTAGCAGCATCCACGCTTGAGGTTTTCCAATCATTGCTTCAAATCACCTTCCAGCATATACATCCTTTCTTAGCAATATTAAAAAAAGTTTTTGAAAATCTTCACTTTTTACTATAAAAACTACGGGGTTTTTTTAGGTTAAAATATAATCAGTCTGTCCTTTCTCAGCATTTATACCATTCCACTGTTTGTGGTACAAATGAAATAAAAGAACCCACTGGCGTAATGTCCATTTGAGAAACAAAGAAAAGCAACCGTGACCTTGCGGATCCTGGAAACCTCCCTCTGCCACCGAGGCCAACTCATGCAAAGCTTTCAGACCCAAACCACACATTACTGCCCTGTACGAGCCAGGCAGGAAGCAGAAACACACAGAGACACCTTTCTTGCTCAGAAACACAGGAATCCTTCGGTGGTGGTGAATGGGAACAAATAAAACAGTTTCTGATGGGCACCACATCCCTCCTTTCTTGACATACAAAGTCTCTTGCTCGCTTCGTATCTTGGCCACAAAGAGGAAATATTTGCTCATGAAACACACAGGGGGAAAACACACTGGCTTTTCAAATATAGGATACAACTAACTTTTTAAAAAATATATTTTTAAAAACAACGTTAAGTTTTTTCAGAATGGAGTAAATCCCTGACCTGCCTTTAAACCTCCGGACTGCGCTGCAGGACTTGCAGCACCGTTCCCCGCACGCGTGCCTGACAGGTCTTTTGCAGAGGTCAGTCTGCAATTTCAACGCTGTAACGCACAGCGGAATCAAGGGAATTACAGCAGCCGGCTTACCCGCACTGCCGCTTTATTCTGGAACGCATTATTTGCTCTAATAGAGACCTGCAGACAGTGGTAGCTGCGCTGATCCATCAGGGTTTACGCAATGTTACACAGCCCAGGGAGCATAAATTTCACGCAGGCAGAAAACCTGCTGAAGCTGCACAGCAGGGCAGCGCTGGAGCCCTCCTCCACAGGTAGCAGCAACACCCCGTGCAGATGCTGAAGGGGAAGCCGTGATCTGCAAAGGTGCTGGAGAGAACCACGTCCCTAGGGCAGCAAACAGCACATTAGATCAGCACTGACACTGTACAACTGGTTCCTTTATATCACTTATGGCTTTCTTACCCGTGAAAAGAGCTGGAAATTTTTCTTGGAAATAAGAACAGTGGTATGAACTGCCTAATGACACAAGTTAAGTGCTGTCAAAAGGTCCAAAGTAGCAGCTCGCTGAGCTTCCCCCGTGCAGAACAGACAAACCCACAGCAATTCTGAGGCTGCAGGTTTTTCATCCCAAAGGGATGTCAGTCACTCAAGTGGGAGCTTCTAACCAGTCTCTATTAAGAACTAAAAGACCTTATAAAGTCTTCATTGTGGAAAAAAAGGTGATTAAATCTCAGTATTCCTCTCAGAAGCGCCTAGCAGCCCAGGCTCACAGGGCAGCCTCCATATCTCCCCTTTGGAGTGGGCTATCATTGTGTGCATACGCACGTGCAGGTGGCTTTCAAAGACTGTCAAAACAACCAACAACAAAAATTAAACTAAAACCAAAACTCTTATACTAAGACAGGCATGAGAAAATAAATAAATAAATAAATAATAAACTAAAACCAAAACTCTTATACCAAGACAGGCATGAGAAAAAAATAAATAAATAAATAAAATCACCATTCGCCTAGTTCTGACCCCCAAACCGGCTCTTATAAGAGAGCTGCAAGGTGCTGGCCAGCAGCAGCGCAGGGCTCCGGTGCTCTGGCAAGGCAGGGGCAGCAGAGCCGAGCGGAGCGCTGCAAGATGAACACAAGACTCGTCGTGTTCCCAAAGAGAAACGGGCAAAACACCTGGGGATTGTTAGCTTTCCTGTCAGGAAAGGGAGGCTGCTTTGAGGGCTAGCCCAAGTTTTTTGTCTCCTATGCCGTATTTTTCTTCGGTCTTTGTATTTTCCATATTGCTGAAGAGAAGCCACTGGTAATTATGACTTCAATTATTTTAATCTCAAAAGGCAAATTACACCACTTATCCCAGTGGAGACATGTTTTTAAATAAAACATGAAAGTAACACAAATAAAAACGGACACAAATTTAATCAACTAGGGCTTATTCTTAATAAAATTAAGGAAGAATGACCCCATCATCATAAAAGAATAAGTTTGACAATATTTATAAATATGACTATCCCACAACACATACACTTGCAAAGATCCCTTTATTAAGGTCTCCGTTGATGTAAATGGCTGAAGTTAGTGCAGTGCCCAGTTCAGCTGCTGAGCTGCACGTTCAGAAAACAAACACCCCTCCAAACCAGCACCCCCAAACCCACCAATTAACCTCCCCCCAACTTATAGCTAAGGTCAAACATCAGTGGAAAGGGGCTAAAAGTGATAAATCTGCGACATGAACTACTGCACTCCATTTTATAGAACCCAGCATAAACTCAAAACAGTCTTGGGCTCAGCCCGAACCATTTATCTGAGACAAAAATGTCTTCTTGACAAAAAACAGAGCTCCTTTAATCAAAGTAAGGCAGACAGTATTATGCTCTGAGGGAATCCTGTTGCTCTTTTTATACTTTATATAAAGAAAATTCTTCTGTAATACACATAGATATAAAAATGAATAAAATTCATGCCAAATATGACCATTAGAATGTCAAATTAGCTTTTGTGCAAACTGTTCCTATAAGTAAAAGCAGCAGTGTTAATGACCAGGGGAATTATATATGCAGTTAAGCTTTTTATTATTGAATAGCCTTGATTCTTCTTGCTTCTTTATGTAGGATGAAGTTTCACAACAAGTCTTCTTCCTGATAAGCATCTTTATTCACTTCAATTGTTATCAACCCCTGACCAAACAAAAACAAACGTTTGAAACTGCATTCTGCATTTTTTCCCTGAAAATTCCTCTTTAATGCAATAAAAAGTTAATGGGGAACAGAAAAAAGCATCAATCACATTTTAAAACCTAAAATCAATATGTTATCTTATTTTTGTAAGTAATTTTAAAAATATTTCCTCAAATATTCTCATACGTTCTGGAGGATCTGTGAAAGCAGCACAACACATTATCAGTCACGCTGCTCTATCAAAAACATTACGAATCAAATTTTGTATTTTTAAATGACCGCATATTTCTCTGTCAACTAAACGTTAGATGTTGAACAGATTTACACTCAGTCCCAAACCTGGTGACTTTGGAGCACACTCATTACTGCCCACTGCACGTGGGTGGCCTAGCTGATGAATTAATTAAGAACACCGAAACAAAGGTCAAAAGAAAATAATTTTTCTTTAAAACTGAAGCCACTAAAGACTTACACATTTAATTACAATTACTGAAAAAGGGGACATCTGCAGAGCTTTAGTTTTGTCCATTTCGACCTATTAACAGATTCAAATAAATAGTCATTACATCTAACTGAAAGTTTGCTAACACTTCATTAGAAGGAAGTTTAAACAAACATATAACCTGGTGAGGATATTTTGGTTTACCACAAAGTTACTTGGGCATTTTGATAATTATTTTTACTCTCTTACAAATATATCCTGACAGTCATCTCCAATAAGGCTACGGCCCTATCCTTTGTTTTCTCCCATGACTGCATAATTTGAATTTTCTTAGAGTAGCAAAATTCCTGATAGTAGGAACTACCACAAACTGCTGGGTATGAGATTCCACTACAATATCTGCATTCATAAGATACTGTCCCCACAGGTTTAATCTCTATTTTTAATTGTATATTTCTCAATGGAAAACTAACACTATTCAAATTACGTCATGGTAGCACAGCATTGAGATCCTGACTTGCCATCCTTTTATTACCCTCTTTTTCTATTTTTTTGATGAGGTGTTCAGGTTACATGAGTGCATTTGGTGGAGGAAGGAGAGGGGAAGATAAGAAACGAATTATTTTTCTGTTTCTGAAATTCTGAATTTCCCCTCCAAGCTCACAATTAGCTTGACAGCCTTTGAAAGCCATATGCACACACTCATATATTTATATCTTTGCATGAGAGCGCAGCAAGGCTTCCAACCGGTAACTCAGCCCAGGGCCCCGCGTTCAGTGTCGCTACCTCTCGCACCCGGGCCGGGACGCTGGCGCTCGCAGCGGGCGCTGCCATCCCACAGCACGCACCAGCGGAAAGGAAATATGAAAAACCACAAACCTCCGTCACGGGAGGGAGTAGGAATGCCAGGATCTGCTGCTTGGTACACGCTCAGACCTCTTCTTTCCCTCCTGCATGTCAGAAAGCAGCACAAGAAGCTCTTAGTTTGGAAAACGCGCTGCCAAGGAAGAGCGCCCAGACGAGCGGGACACAGCGAGGGAAGGCACCGCGCACCTCCAGTGACGGCCGCTCTGCTCTGCAGGGACCAGGCAGCAAAGCGAGGAGCTCCCGTGCCACCAGCCACCCTGCCACGGAGGACTAAAAGCACCTCAGAAACCCAAACAAGACAGGGCCAACGCAGCCCAAGGGGCCCTGCAGGCTTCAAGGCAGTCAGATGCTTCAGTATCCGCTGAGGCACACGAGCGGCGCAGGGAGCCTTCGGCAGGGCTGGACAACGCGCGCGGTTCCCAGGTCACCCCTGCTCGGATCCTTCCCTCCCTCACGCCTCAGAGTCCCGGCCGGGGCCGTCCCGCTCGTCCGCCACATTCAAAATCTCTTTCATATTTTATAAATCAGCTTCCTCTTTGTTAGACCCACACTTCCATTTAAAAACACTGGCAAAATTGAAAAAAATAATGTTAATTCTTAAAACAAATCTTAGCATAGAAAATAAATGATTTATAGCATTTTAAAACTTGAGATGACAAAAATTTGAACACAAGCCATTCACATGACCGGGATATCCATCTTAGAGCCTCTTCCCGCAGGGAGTCAAGACAAAAAAATACTTCACTAGGAATGATGGCTTATTTATGTTACAACAGCATTATTTGGACAAGGCAAGCGTTATCATTTTTACAACTACTTTTCCATAGTGCCCTTTAGGCTTGATAGCTCCCTACTATTGCTAAGGTCAGAGGACAAGTTCATAAAACTCCTAAATCATACATAACAAGACTTAAAAACATAATTCCCCCCCCGGCCCAGGCCTATGCTGAAGAGTCAAAGCAGACAGTGACCATCAGAAATAATGACTGCATTAAAAAGAGCCTCATGAGAAATTTATGAACTTGAATTTTTCTTCTTATTTTTTTTGGCAGTATAAGAAAACAAAGGCTTTTTTTTCATGAAATACACTTATTTTAAGAACTATGTCTGTATGAACCTGAAGTAAAATATGTGTTAATTTTCATTCTCTTTTTCCTTTTTTCCCCCCTTTTGTCAGAAAGGCCCCTAATGTTACACAAACAGTCCTTTTTTGATGCTGTAGTGACATGGCTGAAGTATGTTCTGAAACTAGTTCTAATAAGCTACATTACAAATAGATTTTTTTTTAATAAGTAAAAATATCTTATTTTGCTCTTGGGTAAGGCAAAAATGCTGTCATTAGTCATTATCTGCAATAATGTATTCTAGAATCATGAACAGAAAAAGAAAAAATATTTTTCTTTTTTAAAATGCAAATTGTGAACACTAAGATAGTTTTCAAAATAGCTACAGATAGTGAAACTCACGAGTTTTGCATGACTATCGACTGCAGGCTTAGGTCCTTAAAAATGAACTTATTCATAGAAGCAAACGAGCCATGGGTATCTTCTCTAGTTGGTATGATTATTGTATGGATTTTTCACCGGATGATTTTGCCTGATGCACTGTACATAATAACTCAAGCATGCTATCAGTTCAATTGTACAACCACCTCACTGAACACAGTCATACTTGATCACACTTCAGTCTTGAAGATATGCAAAATTGTAAGGTTTTGCAGTTAATATCCAAGTTCACTCACTGCCTATTTCACACTGGAATTGAACTGACTCGTATTATCCGGCCACATTATGTACTAATAAATATAATCAGACTACATATACATTTCAACCGATCACCATAAATCAATGTCAATTATAACAAGTGTTAGACAGACAAAATGTGACACTTCACACTTGATGTTGTCAAAGTGTCATATAAATACGGTCTAAGAACAATATATATATTGGCTTCAATTCAGTCCCAAACAGGATTTTGACAGCTGCAATAAGCTTTTGACCTAGCAAAAATCTCATCTATTATTCATTTGCGAAAGCATAAAATACAGTGTATTGCTAAGAATTCCTTCAAAATAAACATGTGCTCTGTTTCTGCACGAGCTGTATTACCTGTCCTTCTCCAACTGTCTCTGTGTCAATAATAGTGATGATTCCCGGCACCAGAGGACTTCGACGAATGTTGCTATGAGCTAAAATTTCTTCTTCAGTTGCTCCTGAAGGCAGCGTCCCTGTCAGCTGGGTAACTACTTTCCCAACCATTGTAAGTCCAGTCTTTATCGTCTATAAAAAGAAAGAGAACCAATAAATAACTTTTAGGGCTCTTTTACAGATCTATCTGGAATTTTTTCTTGACACAATTAATACTGTAAATAGGCTGCACACACACAATAGAAGCACACTAAAGAAATATGTTTTATAAGTGATATATTAACTGTGAGAGATGCTGTATGTAACAGTAATCTTTTCAAAAAGATTTAGCATCCTATCAACTTGATATATTTGACAAATATATTTTGACTAGGAACTTCCAACTTCAAGAAATACTCATTTTAATGTTGCCTATGTGTTATGGCATTTTTCTTTTTTCACCTTCTTTATATGCTTATCCCACAAGATACAGAGCATAGACAGTCAGAAGGATCAAATGATGAAGCAAAAAGGGGGAGGTGAAGGGGGAGCATTACACACAGAAACACCTTCAAGCAGCAGTGTTTACTGCTGAGGTTATTACAGCTGTCCTCGGCCGAGGAATCCGGACTCCACGGATATGACGGAGACCTTCCTTTGGTTCTCAGGAAGTTGCCCTTGGCAGCACTCAGACTGAAGCTGGGGCTCCAACCCAACAGAATTCAAGTGCTGCAAAGGGCAATTTGGTGCAAAGTCCACCCAAACCGCAAGACAAATAATGCAACTTGCCATAGTCCACCCGTTTCTCAAACTTTGGTTTGAAAATATATTCATTGCATTGTTTCTTACTTTGCAAAGATGCTGAAGATTGTTTTTACATTATTTTATTTGGGGAAAGCAGGAAAGAACATGCATTAAGGCACAAGTTAAAAAGATCCCAGACTACAACTTGAAATATTTTCTCCTTGAATCAAGGTCTGCACCTCACTTGTCTGCTAAGAATTATGAAAATTATTATGCAGTATAAATAAGAAATAACAAAAGAGATCAGAATAGAATGAGACCATAACAAGCCAATTCTTAACTAAAAAGACAAGCTAAGCTGCCTGCTAAATTGAAAAGGAAAAAAAAGTACGGATCACAGACTGAAACCAAGAAGCAGCCACAAATCAATTGCAACTGCTTTGTTTAGTGCTAAAATCTCAAACTGCAGTGATTAGAAAACACATTAGTGTTCATCAATTAGCAGCCAAACGTTTGTTTTAATAATTCATAGGAAATGACTTACACAAAGTCTGTTAGTGTGTTGTCAGGAAAACCTCTGAAGGGCCAACAGAATTAGGCGCCACACTGTATTGATGGCAATATCCAGCCAGGAAGCCTGATTAACCTCTGAGATGCCTCAGCTGATGTACTTACCCCATTAATGCTAATGGAGATACTACCACTTAAAATCGAGCCACGTCTTTATCATAGGAATGTCTTTGGGGTTTAAAGTCTTTAGTAATATCCTGCCATCCGTTTCTTATTATTTCTTATATTACTCAGATACAACAAATGAAAGCAAGCCAGTTTTAACAGTGACACTCAAGACGTAAGAACATTACACAAAATAGAAAACGTTAGTCAAAGAACAGACATAAAAGTCTGTGCCATCAGAGGAGTGCATTTTAGCAGACACTTCCTTTACAGAGGCTGAACAACAGTTCTCCGAGCAATGTAAGGCTATAGCAAAATACACCAATAGTTTATACAGTAAAAAGATAAAGCAGCATTGAGGTACTATGTGGCAAAATACCCACACACGTTAAAAAAACAAGAATCATAATCAACCTATTTTAGAAAATATCATCGACATTTTAACGAGAGAAACTGGATTAAAAATGTTAAGCATGGATTGGAAGCCTCTTTCGAAAAAATAGCATTTTTATCTAATGAATTGAGTAACTGTTATATGCACAGCGGACTGTGACTGTAGGTCTGCTGAGAATTAATAGGTGTATGAAGATCTGACCAAGGCCATTAGCACAGAAATATCAGTGAAAAACCATTATGGCACTTACTTCTTTGTGCTATGTGTATATTTGCAAAAACTTCCCTGGTAATCTTTAACCTTTCCCATGCCATATCAGCTGTCCCTTCTATCCATTAGAGCTAATGACCTTGCTCTCACATAAGCTGTTAGTACTCATTAAGAAGTTATCAAGTAACAAGAGAAAACAGATGCAGCCTTTGCTAAATCACTTTACCACTAGAGGATTAAAAGATACGGAGAAAGAATCATCGAGAAGTTATTAGGTGAGAAGAACTTGGTTTATAATTTGCTGCTAAACATTTGACAGACCAAATACATTTTAATTTGAAATAAGTTAAAATTTGCACTGTCCCGATTTCTTTGTCATAGATGACAACTGCTAGTGCATTGTAAGCAAAATTCAAATACTTAATCCAATTCCTTTTGTAAGCAGTGATGCACAATGTGCAAACACACAAACTCTTTGTATGCTCATATATAACCTATTTGCTTAAAAATAAAGCTGTTCACATTCATTCAAATACAAAGAAACACATATATTTAATTAAAATAAATGTATACACTCACCCCCACTTAATTGAAAAAGTACATCTTTAATTAGTTCAGAAAATTAAAAACCATCATTCAGGGACTGTTAGACTTTTGTTCCAACAAGGTCTCACATTATTTTATGACAAAACAATATATTGTTCCCATTTCTCATAATAAATATATTTCACATGATTTATTTGTTTACAAATGAAAAAAATCTGTGGAGAGGAGAAAAAGATGTACCAAAAAGATAGGCATCTATTTAAACGTGAATGTCTTGGTAATCAACAAAAAAGCCTTTATTCTGAGCACCAAGACTGCGTAAACAATTCCAGCTTCCAACTCAAACTCGCTCTGCAATGCTGATATTTTACCAAGTTGTTGCACTGCCTTTCCCAGTCTAACCACACGCTCTGACAGGAGGGAGCTGCGATGGGGAAGGAGGAGAATCAGCAAACTCCTGGTTAGCAGCAGGACGCCCGGCTGCTGGGGACACATCACGCGGGACCCGCTGCGGGAGGGCCGCGCACGTGGAGGATCGGGTGACGCGATGGCCAGGGACACAGCAGGAGCAGACCCCTCTTCCACGGGACATACCGTGACCCGCATGGGGTCCCGAGCGCTTCTGTGCTCGTGTCTGCTGCTTTGCCACATTCCCAACGACAGATAATCGAACCTGGGGATTCCTGCTCGCACAGGGGCCACAGCACTGAATACAGAAATACCAAACACTGCTGAAATGCAGCACTTGCCTTCTGTCCTTGCTATCAACTCCAAACTCTATCCCTCGACCATTAATAGGCAACCAACACTAATCTTGGAGGCATAGAAAAAACACATGTAAGGTTTGCTCACAGGATTATGCAATTTCCTACCTTCCACTGCTAGTTCAGCTCTGTATAAAATCTAACAAGTACTTCTTTCCTATTATTATTATAAAAACATTTTATCTTCGGTAGTTATTTAAAGATGCAACATCACTGCTTCCACATTTGCAAACGGTTTCATATGGGAATTTCTGAGTTACGATCCTTATGAGACAAAGTCATCGTTTTGGTGCTCACTGGCCTTAAAACATGGTAATCCATGGTCTTCGGGTGCTAGGGGCTGTAACAGATGCTCTCTTTTTCAGAATTTTCACCAATGAAAGCTCTAAACAGAAACACTGCTCGTCTCCACTAGTCTTCAGAGCCTATTAGAATATTCTGACAATCACTATAAGGAATAATAAAGCTTTGGCTTGCTCTTCAGTCATGACTTGGCTAGACTTTGGCAGTACAGTGATCCATTTGCAAAAAAATTACCACATCTGATCCTAACCGTGGCTGTTCATGCCAATTGTTTCTTTCAAAGCAATCTGCACCATAAAAAGCATGTTAATAATGCAGAGATTGAAAGGGTTTGGGGAGATCTTCCCTCCTTTTTTTCCTTCGGCTGATGGTGAAAGAATACAAAGAGATAGCAGCAAGTTTTACACGGACTCTTCAGAAGACCAGCAATTCAAATTCCCCTCAGCAAAGTAAAAAAAAAAAAAAAAAAAAAAAAAAAAAAAAAAAAATTTTTTTTTCCCCTTCCCCCACACA
>NW_010589876.1:0-16843 GCF_000705375.1 Tinamus guttatus
CACATTCTGCTAAAACATTTCTTGAACGTTACTGAAAGGTTTCCTTGGTTTTCAAAGTTTAGAGGTATAATCAAATTCCACCATGTCACAGGGAAGAGATGAAGACAAATTCATAATAATTTTCCCCCAAGTTAAAGTTTTTTTTCCTGAAATATATGGGACTACCCAATTAAGAGATAACTAAAGCAGCATAATATGCTTGCTTCTTTTTTTACCTTGCAATTTCACCCTGAAATACTTAATGTTCTCCCTTGTGTTAAAGCACTTAACAGAACAAAGAGAATGTTTTTCATTGGTTTTCATCTCATGTTAATTCAAAGTCTGAACTTCAATATTTAACTAAATCCCATGTGTTCCTTTTTACTTAAAAGGTCAGATGCATAAATTGATTATGAAGCAGTTAATGTGGTGCAGTCATACTTCCTGTAATGAACATGTTCTCTTAGGGCTTGTTTTCTTGTTTCAGAAGTGTTTCAGAAAATAAAAGGAAAGGAAAAACAAACAGACTAATGAGAATATTTTCTTTCATAGGTCAAAGAAATGATTTCTTTCACAAGTGATGAAAAAAAGAAAAAAAAAAAAAAGCTCCTTTACTCCCCTAATTAGTATGAGGGTGGAAATACTAATTTTAATATGTCAGTTTGCATAAACTCTGCTCTGCGGATGGTTTAACATATATACTGCATGTTTCTCTCCTGAAACCACTTCTGAAATGTACAGATCTTGGTACAACATACACTTCTACAAGAAGCTTTACTCCACTATGTAATTAGTCTGTTGACCTCTATCTGCTGTGTTTAAGCTGTAAAGTTAAAAAGAAAAAATAAATAGAGCACCCCCTTATACACTAGCCAATTTGTGATTTCAGCCGGAATCACTATAAACCATTGTAAGAATGAACTAAATTGATCATTTCACTTGCTGTGGGCAAACAGGGTTTTGGATTTGGGATGTTTTGTTTTTACATGCAAATCTACAAAGAAATATGATAAAGAGAGTCACTAAATGCTCCAACATTTCATCCTGCTTAAAATCTGGGACTAAGCAATACATTTGACAGCTTTTTTTTACATAGATTTTTATTCATAATGTGTTTTATACACAAGAGAATCGTAAATATCAAGACACCCAGCGTTCACTCAGCATATTAAATACCACTTTTTCTTTAGAGTAACATTCTTGCTACTTGCTTTCTACCTGCTCCAATACAGAATTCTACTTACAAATGCAATATAGCATAGTAACCTGTATTATAAACTCAATTCCATTTTTTCCTAATGCAAATGTTACTAAACTTCTTCCTACACTCGTCACACGCTAGCAAAACAAATATTTTGTAAACACTCTTTAGTGCTGTCAACTGAGTTAGCTATTTCATTAAGTAACGCATGCTTGTCTTGGCTGAATAAGCATTTTTTCTTCTTTATATGCACAGTCTTCCCTCTCGCCCCACCATTTGCTTATCAGTTTGTTGTATCTTTCCAGCTCAAGTTTTTGGAAAACTTGGAGAAATCCTGCTAATTCAGACAGAGTTACCAGAAAGACATAAAAAGACACTATGCTTTGGAAAGCCAATGCTTCTATAAGCAAATGCAGAAAAGCAGATGTTCTAGCCTAGCTTATCTACTCTTAATTAATTCCCAGCAACTACACTAGAATTACCTGCCCCAGCAAACAGCACTCATTAGCTCTTCTGAAAGAAAAACCTTTCCCCATAGTTTTAGGTAAATTGACCTTATTAACAGCAAATGCTAAAATAGTTCTGACATTATCAGCAAAAGGAAATTTGATTGTGATGCATCTTTTTGTTTCCTCTGCAAAGCAACATAACTTTTCTTTTTTAGTACTGATAAAGCAGACTTCTACAGCACTAGTTATTAAAATAATTATACTTACTGTGAAAGTAATATTCTGGATAGTATAAGTTAACTTATTTAGATCTTCAAAGTTAACAAATATGTTGTACTGAGTATAATTCAGGTAGCCAAGGTGAGCAACAATGATTTCAGTACATTTCTGTGAACACACACAATAAAAAATAACATGTAGCAACCTTCAATTTATTCCACAATACACACTGGTAGTTTAGATAGAAAAAAAAATGTTTTAAAATGGTCAGATACGGATGACACTTACTATCTGTCTCACAGCCTTGATAAGTCAGAGCACTTACTCAAGCAAGGCCTGCAGACAGAGTATTCCTTCAAAGATATCAGACAAAGCAGAAGATACTGACAAAGCAGTCAAGTCAGCAGGATAAAGGTCAAACCAATAAATACAACTTTTGACTAAAACTAGCAAAAGAAATTGTCTACAGCTCTGGGAAGGATCTAAATAACTCTGTCAGTCAAACAGTAAATCACCAGACAGTGAGATGGGACAATCTTATACTAATTATGTTTTTAAGCTAGCATGAAGGAAGGAAAAAACCCAAGCATGTTAGTCTTTTGCTGCATGCAATTAAATCTAACAGGCCACTGAGTTCCCTAATCGCTGTAATTTTATACATGAAAAGTTCCAAACACTTGATTTATGCTATATGCTTACCAGCAAAGAAACTTAAGCTATTCCCTTCCTAAAAGATTTGGATCAAGTTTAACATTTTCAGTTAAAATTATACTAGATATCCAAAACCTCTCAGATGGAAAGAAACTGGCTTTTTCAGAATCTACCTTCTAGAGGATTTCAGACAGACTCTCAGCTAGGTGCTGGATGAGACCCAGTCTCCCACTACAACACTGCTAATCCATCTAACTGACTAATGGCAAACACTGTGTGGCTGGCAGTGAGCTGGGCTAACAAGAAACAAGTTGTAATGCACATGAGTCATGTAAAGCAATAGTAATACTACTATTAATAAAGACATAGGTAAGTAGATAGCTTGCTCAGGATTACTAGCACCGTTTTTACCATAAATGAAACCTTACTCCAGCTTTTCCATGAGACTTCCTTCAAAGGCACATCAAGTGCCTTTGGCACATCAAGTTTCAGGCACATCAAGTTTCAAATGACAATTCTGCACCAGAATTTTTCTTAAAAAAGCACGTACTTGTGCACAGTTGAGCAATCTTGTGCGGTTGTGGACTTGATTATTAACAAACGGTGTGCTTCCATCCTTCACCACCCCTAGCACTTTGACTGCCATGGTAACATTCTTCTTGAGCGATACTGCAATTGAAGAGAAAACATTTAGCTACTGCTACATGCACATAGGAAATCACAAACAGAGTTCAAAACACATAAAAGCCAAAATATTACTGGAAGTTATTCTGTTATACTTTATTAGAGTGGGAAAAAATGAAATCACACTTCTTATTTATACATTCAGGCAGTAAGTCATAAATGCTTGGACTGAACATTAACAGATTACAATTTCTGACAAAATTTCTTAGATACTTGCAGTCATTTTATTGCATAATTAATATTACTTATACATATCTAATAGTCCCAAAAATGGAGAAACAGAGACACAGATTTTATATACATATCTAATAGTCCCCAAAATGGAGAAACAGAGACACAGATTTTCCACATACCACTGTTTTCACAGAAACAAACAACTTATTCCACAAACACATTGCCCCCAATTCTCAAGACTAGTTCTGTCCATGTCTTTTCAGGGGGGCAGGAAATAGAGAGGGAGAGACTATTTCAGAAGAAAAACCTACCAGCAACAGCCATAAACCTACAGATCACATATGTGACAGATGCATGAAACTACAGGCATTGTATGCATAACCAGGGTACTACAGCAGTTTTATGAAAAGCTGGGTGAGATTCTCACCATCGTGCTGATCCAGCTCAACTATGCAGGTCAGCCACAGCTGCTGATTGTAAGTAGACAGTGGTGGTGAACTTAAATTAAATGGCTTCAGCTGTAAAAACAAAAGCAACAAAAAAAAGTTACTACCAGTTATGATGCTGTATCATACATCTGGACACGTAATGATCAAAGGCATGTTACAGCTGTGTGTGTGTGACAGTCTTTTCTGGAATCAATTTAACATGCTGCTATGCTGACAGGATGAATAACACTTTAGTTTTAAATACTTTAATAAGAGAAGCAGTTCAAACAGCTTTCATTTTTGGCATGGCACTGAATTCAGAAAAGGCATAAGTACTTAAAGCATATAAAAGTGGCAGTAAAAAAAGAAAAAGTAGAGAGAAGAAAATCCTGAAAATCTACACTAAGAGTTAGATTTCTAGCCCTCCATCTGCTTCACAGTTTAAAACCCCTTCAGTTCTTAAGTACGAAAATGGCAGCTAGTTTTACAGTAGGTTTTCTAAAAATTCCACCTTAATTTCAAAAGTGTTGAGGATATCATTAGCAATAAAACCCACATGCAGGGAAGACTTTTATTACTTTGTATAAACCCCAGATTTTTAAGAAGTCCACCTAAAATACACTGCCAATTCAGTGGCATTAGTCAAGTGACTAATGAACAACAACAATAAAAAAGGTCAGTGCAGTTAAAGAAACTATACTTCCAAAAAACAAAATTCATTCATTTTCACCAAAATTACTTGAGATTTGAAGTTGACAGTGAAGAACTAGGCCGAAACAGACAGAGAACAGAATAACTGAAAATAAAAATGAGAGCTTAATATTCAAGCTTTCAAGAAAATGACCGTAAATGTTCATTTAGAAAGCTGCATCTCACTGCCTCAGTCACTTGATAGCAAACAATGAACAAGACAAAGAAACATTCCTTCCCAGCTGACAGAAAGGAAAACGAGAGGAAGGCGATTACCAGTTGTCACCAAGCACTGTTTTTCCATTTCTGCTCTCAATTTCTCTTTCTAGGTCTTTACAAGAACCTCCATTACTCACTCTCTAGGGAATCCTATCAACACTCAGTGTTACTTTATCAAAAATTACTGTAAAGAAGTGTCACCTAACGCAAAATTCCCTGCCCTCCCTGCTCACAGGTGACCTGTTCACAGGAGACTAGAAATTACTGCAGTGTCATTCCTGAAACACACAGTGGTAGTAAAAAATCTAACTGTCTAAGATAATCTTAAAGCGAGGCAGGGGATGGAGGAGGGAGGAGAGAAGTGTTTAACCATTGTCATAAAATAAATAAAGCCATTAATGTAATCCAACAATATATCTTAATTCTTACCTTCAGGCTGTTATTTAAGTCAGTTCTTGCTACAGAAGTTTCAATAACATTAGGGCCTATACAATATAGAAATAGAAAAAAAAAAAGAGGAATATTGATGTATATCACTCATAAGAAACAAAATAAATACAGTATTTCAAAAGGTTATACAAAATAGTTAGGAAACATCCCTGGGAGGCACATAAATAACAGCCCACTTTACCAATGTTTAAGCTGAAAGGTCAGTCACTTAGACATGTAAATATCTTAATAACCTTGGCCTGATTGTTTCTCCACACCTAATTTCCTTTAAGCATTTCTGCCATAGTGTTTCTGAGCACGCTTACATAGTTTACATGGGTATTTTTCTCAAGTTAAGATTTGAATACACTGCAGCCATGAAAGTACTCAGCTAGAGAAAAGGTAGCTAAGCACCAGTAACACTGCTGACACAGCAGCTGGAAGCTCTACAAAGGACCGGAAAACACACCTGAAAAAGCAGCCTAACAGAGTGCACTGAACTCCCAAGTTGCCACAACCAAACTGCTCCCATTACCTGATGCACTAAGTAACAACATTCATATTGCCTCGTCTTTACCGCTGAGATGCTAGGGAAGAAACACCCCTTTGTACCCAACTGCATGACGCTGCTGTCTTTTTTTGTGCATCTAAAGCATACTTGTTTGTACAATCACAACAACAGTACTTTGTGGTAAGTGTTGGATTTTGAATCACATGGATCTGTTCAAGCAAAATTCCCTACATGTTGGTTTAGGACAGGTCTCAGACTGGGCTCTCCTTTTCTACAGAAGTGCGGGGACTGTAGCATGTAAAATATATCAATATAAACACACATACATCTCTATACATTAACATAAATAAATATTAATTGCATAAAAGTTCTATAAAGAATTTCTCTTAAAATATATACTCCATTTAATTAATGGAGTTTTCACAGGCAGTTGTAGGAGACATTCACTTCACTCAGACTTTTTATCCAACTGCTCCTCCAGTCATTCTGGATCCAGTCACACATACTTCACGGACATTAATCAACTGCATCTGTCCACCCCTATCCTGGCTCTAGTTCTGTATACAAAAAAAGGCAACCATAGAATCATAATTTATGTTGGAAGAGACCCTAGAGGTTATCTAGACCAACATCCTTCTCAAAACAGCTATTACATCCTGCTGCTCATGCCTGTCAAGCCCCAAACACCTCCAAAGCCACAGATTCCCACAATCTGCTCAAAGATTTAATCATGTTTATAGCAAAAAGTAAAATTAAATTTTAAAATCTAATATATAATTGTAATTTCCCATGTTTCAATTTGCATGAATTGCCTCTTGTCCTATAAAAAGAGTCTAGCTCCACCTTCTCTACATTCTCCAGTAAGGTGGTTTCAGACAGCAATGAAGTCTCCCCTTTGTCTTCTTAGGTCTGCAAGAACATATATTATCTGTGAGAAGAGGTAAAGATACCTGGGTATGCATATGTATGTACACAAAAGAACCAAGATTGAAAAATCAAAGGAAAAGAACAGAGAAGATCTATATCTATACGCTGGGGTGTAGAAGACCATGGAGGAGATAAATAACAAGTTGGGACTCTTTCAGCATGAGTTGCTTTTTTCTTTCACATTGAACCAAACACATCCTCCCCAAAAAACCCTTTTGCCCTTTCCAGCAGAAGACAGGTCCGCATAGCAAAGAAGCTCCCTCTGCCCGTCACAAGAGGCAGTCAGGCCGTCCAGCTGTAAGTCACCCACGCGCGGATGGAGCTGCTTGTGTTGTCGATGAGGATGCTGGAGTACAGCCCTACATAGGTAGGACATACATGTACATATTTGGGTCATCTAGAGGCTTCCCAATTACAACTAGATTTCCCCACCCAAAGGTTCTCATCCCTTATTTAGTCTGCCAACTTAATGGGAGTTATTAGCCCTCAAAATACATGCTGTTCCAGCCACAAATTTGTTATTAAAAAATACAAAAGCAATTCAACTATTCAAAAAGACCTAAGTGTTCTAAGTTAATATGAAGAAACACTGGAAAGGAGTTTATAAATGAGCAACATAGACTCTTTATAGACAAGAAGTATTTTTAAAGTATTAGAGCTGTCATGACAGCTCTAAATATGCAGCATTGCTTGGGATTCTGCAAGCACTCTTAATTAAAATAGTGACCATCCATACTAGTGACTTGAAATATAAAATTAAAGTATTTGACCCATCACCTTTAAACCGTCATATTAAAATTCATTCCAACTTCACCAACAGCCACCTGCTACAAAGTCAATTCTAAATTACGGATTTTTTCCAGTTCTCAAGGATGTAAAAAACTGTCCAGATTATTATTTTGGAAAGCTGTATTTGTTTTAAAAATCAGAGTGACATTTTAACTAGTGGTCACAGTTGATATATTACTATATTCCAGCATTTAAATGATAAAGAATGATCTTTTTTAGAGGCTTCTTTTCTCCCTTTTTCACTAGAAGATATTGAAAAATACTGGAGTAGAATAGGGTCATAATCCCAGTTTTTAAAAGCAGCAACCAAAAAATTCATGAGGTTCTAGGGCAGTTACAATAACTGCTGCTTTTTTAACACAATATATTAAAGCTTCTTAAAGCAACAGACCAAAGGGATGCTGCGGTCACATTATTAAGAAACAGTGACTAAGTAACACTGTTGTTTTCCTTTTAGTCTTGCCAAGTCAACAGAACCATACCTGACTGCAAAGAACCCCACTAAGTCAAGGAACTGAAAAATTATGCTCATGTACAGAAAAAGCTTAGCATCCTGTATATTCCTTGGACTTATCTCAAGATGCCCCAAAATGTCATGGACATATAGATCAAAGGGAAGATATAAAAATTTGAGAGAAACAGCTACCTCAGATTCAACCATTCTCTCTCAGATGAGAAGTAAGGGTTCTGCTAGGCTTCTCAAACTGCAGCTGGAGATGCTGAGTATGAGGAACGGTGTGTACAAGCAGCACAGCTGACACCTTTGCACTTACTTAGTGGGTTTGGTGAGTTTTACTCACTGTGCACCCATACATGAGTGAGCACTGTTTCGGGAACACCTCTCCCTTTATTCAAAAGAAGCAGGAAGCTGTCAATGAAACCCACGAAGAACACCACAGTTTAAGTGTTCAGTGGTTCTCCTCCCAAAGTAAACATATTTCTTTTAAAAATAATTAAGCTGTAACAATGCACTGGATCTCTGCTCTGTCAGCAACCTAGTGCGTTGAGAACAAGAATCCCGCAGCAGCGGCAGTTCCTGAAGGGAACCGCGGTGGGCACATCCAAGGCCCCTGCAGCCGCAGCATGACCTCAGGGCACGGGCACACAGCACAGCGCACCAACAAGAGCTCTCTTTCAAGGATTACTACTCATTAGGAAGAAAATACTCAGCTTTTATCTTCCAGGAACACTGCTCTCTGCCTACTAATTACAGTATTTTTGGAACATTCTTGCAGCTGTCAATACACAAGAATCATATAAAAACAAAGAACTGCAAGTATGGCCCACTTTTTAAACCAAATTTAGATATTCCGGTTTTACACTTAATTGTTCATGCAAGATGTGATTTTATAAATGCATTTATATTATACCTTAAGAGTCAAATAATGCCCTTCAGCATCAAGTCACAAGGAATATCACTATTTTATTTTTACGAACTGGAATGCAGTCTATGTGCACCTTAGGCTTCTACTCTAAGTCAAACAGCAGGAAAGAAAGATCTTACTTAGCAGGCAGATTTTATTATTTAATGTTATTATGAAGAGCATCTTGCCTATCAGGTGTGGAGGGACAACAGCTGTCTCAAATTAACCACCTCTTCTTCCCCAGGCAGGCAGGAGCAGCTGAGTCATAAGGCTCCATGGGCCACCTAATTCTAATGGGGACAAGTAAGGACGGGTAGGGGAGAGACTATAGGGGTGGGATATCTAGCTGTGAGTGGGGAGCCGCTACATGACCCAGATATAAACATATGTCCCACCTGTGTCCCATCTACTTGGCTTAGAAAGTAGGATGGGGTAGAGGTAGCGACAAGTTTATGGGCACTTAAGAGAAGTGTCAAGGACTGACACAAGAGAAAATCCTGGTTAAGGGAAAAACAGTTAGTAAATTTGGGGGAGATGATAAAGTCTTAAAGTTATGTTCCAGCAGGGGAGGAAGGGGTTGCTTAATGAGCATGACCATTCCCTGCCTGCCCACATTATTTCTGTGGGGACAAAGCTGCCCTGAGGCACTAGGCAGCTCTCTAGTCAAGCGAATCTGCCAACTTCCTTTTCAAGTATCTCTTGGACCTGCAAAGGTTGTCTGGTGTGAAACACAGCAGGCTGATCTCTAGGACAAGTATCCAGCCACTAATGGTATTCAGTCTTCCACATTATTTTGTGACTTTCACAGAAGCCTTCAAAACTAAAGAACTAATTTCATGTGTGTTCAACAACAGACACTCCTATTTTTACATTATTGAAATATTTTGTATTTCTGTGGCACTTACCACTCAACATTTATAAGGCTTTACAAACAATTATCAACTTCCGAAGAGCAGACCAAATATTAGCAGCATCATTTCACAGATGGACATCCTAGTAAGAAAATTAATGTAACAGTCTGGGGGAAAATTATGTTATAATGAAGCTCTTTTTTTTCTCATTTTTATCTTAGTTCCTCTACCCTACAAAGCAAGGCAAATACTAAACCTGCGTAGGCAGCACTTCTCTGAAAGAATGAGACAGAATAAATGGTTGCCCCTCCCTGTAAATCCCAGATGTAGTTTTACAGTAAAACCTTCTCAGGCATTGCAGGGACACTAAGCTCATTAGCATCTTAGTACTTCTGTAAAGACCAAAACATTTAGACAAAGCAATCAAAAACTTAATCTTTTAAAAAACGCAGCTTCCTTACCTGCTATTCCTATGAAGACTGTCAAACCAAAACAAACAAAGAATACGACAAAGACCAGGACAAAATGCCGCTTGGACAGGGTATATAACCGCATTGGTGCCAGCCTACAGGAAGCAAAAGAAAGCACAGAGTGAGCTGTAAGTCATATTTCTAAAGGAAGAGAGGGAAAAAAAGCCCCCATTGAAAAATAAACCCATGTCTGTGATAGTAATACCAAGAAGACCTGACAGCCACACTGTTTTATACACAACTGTAATCTATACACAACGTAATAACAATTACTTAGGCTAAGAAGACATAATTATGTGCACATGCATCTCTGAATGCATGAATTCTGCACATTCGTTTTTATGGTAGAGTTTTCTACTGTCCTAAGACTTAAGTGAGTGGTAACACTTCTGAACTCAGAGGAAGAAAAAAACCAACTTATTTCTAGTTCCTATGTCAGCAATTTAAATTTCTGAGATACTGTCTGTTACAGCAACAGTTTAAGCTAAAGGGACTGTCAACATTGCTATAGCTCAGTTACCTGAACATGACCTTAGTTTTCTACACCCCAAAGACAGATTTCATCCTTCTAGGAACTTCCCCTACAGAAACAACCATGGGGTAGAGCAGAGCTTCTACCCAGCTACTTGTGCAAGCTCAGGCTCTGAACTCATGGCTGAGCCTGCCCACAGTTTGGGAAAAAGAATCATAGAATCACAGAATCATAGAATGCTTAAGGTTGGAAGGGACCTCTAGAGATCATCTAGTCCAACCCCCCTGCACACGCAGGGTCACCTAGAGCACATGGCACAGGACTGCATCCAAGCGGGTTTTGAAGATCTCCAGAGAAGGAGACTCCACAACCTCTCTGGGCAGCCTGTTCCAGTGCTCTGTCACCCTCACTGTTAAAATTTTTTTCCTTAAGTTCCTGTGGAACTTTTGGTGCTTCAGTTTGTGGCCATTACCTCTAGTTCTGCCAGTGGCCACCACTGAAAAGAGGCCAGCACCATCCTCCTCACTGCCTCCCTTGAGGTCCTTATAGACACTGATCAGATCCCCTTTCAACCTTCTCTTCTTCAGCCTGAACAGGCCCAGCTCCCTCAGTCTCCCCTCATAGGGCAGATGTTCCAGGCCCCTGATCATCCTTGTAGCCCTGTGCTGGACTCTCTCCAGCAGTTCCACATCCACTTGAACTTAAGTTTATCATTAGCCACTTAAACGGAAAAACATATAAAGCAATGACTTCTCCCTCCCAATTGGTTGGTGTACAAATATCAGTCCACCTTCAATTAACATTGGGTTAAAGACAAAATAAAAAAGCATTGAAATAACTGACTGCATTCTCTTGGAAACAAGGAACTTCCAGCCCTGTTAGCATAAGGGAAATATGACCAAAGAAAAATACTGTTTATCATATCCCTTCTCTACCATCTTCTTCATTAAATGAACAGTTCAAAAAGAGCACACAGACACACCTTGTGTTTCAAAATAAATCGAGCACTTAGTTTGGAGTTATGTCAGAATTCCTTCAGCATAAAGTTTATTTTCTATTGCTCTACTAGGGGGTACGATTATTAGAAAGTCGTGCTGTTTATGCAGTAAAAGTTGTATGTTTGGGATATGGTGGCAGTATTTACCTACAGTAAGATTGTGAGAATAACACACAAATGCACCATCATGGAAAGAAATTGCTCTACCACCATACTAATCATGAAGTGTGAGGGAAGCCTTTCCATTAGTGCACCTTGCAGCCTGTGAGGACCCTGCAAGCCTGCTAAGGACCTCTTGGAAGCAAGGGAACTCACTCACGTTAAAAGATTAAATAAACATCTCAGTTTCAAGCATTTGAATTCTTTACAAACAAAACACTACTGAAATAACAATGTTAATTCTTTACAATAAAGTTTGACATATCCTAATCTTAATTTAACTCAGGTGGTGGGGAAGAGAGAAAAAAACAGAGCAGGAAGAACTGCAAGTAAGTAAAGGTACACATTACAAGTTTGCACAGCCTGGCTTTACAGGACTCTTGAGATAGCACCTGCAAACATAGTTCAAATTTCCTCCACACGCCATTATGCTGAGCAAAAAAGGTCACGAAAGCCCAAGAAGGCAGAATAGCTGGTCATACAGGTAAAAAACGGATACACTACACATGAAATTATCACAATCACAAACATGAACAGCACAGAATATGTTCTGACCTCACCTGAATCACACAGATGTTTCATAATAAATATGATTTTAAGTAGACTTTGAAAAATTCCAAGTAAGAGAGGGATTTCAGACTAGGACCTGTTTGCGCAATTTTTGCAGGGATTCAGTTACACTACAGTGGTTAAACCAATATTTAACACTGCAGAATTGATGCACTTAAAACACTTCAAAGCTACTTTATCTGCACAGTATTAAACAGGGATATTATCCTATCTGCAGTGCTCCAAAGACTCTTTCAGTTCTATAGATGATCTGATGTTTCCTATCTACCCAAGAACCCCATTCATGGCATAATATCTCAATTTACACAAACGCTACTCTTAACAAGTAAATGCTTAGTATATAAAAATGAAGATACGCCTAAACTAAATGTAAGGGTTTGAGTTGACACCAACCCACCCACAGCTCACGGGAGAGCACCCACCGAGAACTACTCGGCACACAGAAACCAGGTCTGGATTGGAAAGTCTGAGTTGAAAAGACCTGAAAACTGGAAAAGTGTCGTGTACATAAGGGGAAGTATAACATATTCTGCTCTCATAGCTTATATCTGAGCATCCACTTGGCAGTTACAATCTGATGCAGGGTATTTCTGATTTTCAGTGCACATTCTGTGTCCACTTTTCCACAAGCTTCCTAATCCACATTTCTGAGAGATGCTTCAAAATGCATGAAGTGAAGCCTCCTCATCTCCACTGTCCTTGCACGGAAGGGCTCGCTCTGCAGCACTCACAAGGCTTCATGGCAAGAGGTACCTCACAGGCCACAGCACAGATGCACTCACAGGCTCTCCAGGAGACACACACCAGACACTGGCTCTTTCTTCGTTCTAAACCATCTCTGGACAGCACAATATCAAACAGTCAAAACGCTCAGTGCGTGTATGAGTTTGGCTGTGGCAGGTAAGAATAGTCATGCTGGTAGTTCCCAAGGAGAGGAAACTGCCCAGAATAGGAACATACTGATCTCCTCCCTTCTCTTACACTGGTATTCCTGAAGTCTTAGTTAAGGTACTGACTACATGAATGTGCTATATTACAGGCCAACAAAGCAACATGGACCTGTTCAAAAGAATTTAAAGCAAAAGAACAGGATGAGGAGAAAACAAGTGAAATAGCACATACGGGGCACAGAACATACCTTGATCAGCTATAACATTTACAAGACTAGATTAACATAAACGCTGAAGAGCAGTCACAGGATTTGTCCAGAGCTGAATATAGGCAATTAAAACGCCTCAGACTCGCCCCTCATCTTTCTTAGGCTGTCTTAACCATCACAGTTTGGTGCTCATATCTGTATTACCAGCACTCAAAAATTTTATCACAAAGTCTAAGGGCAGGGAAGGAGGGTCTTTAGACTTCTAGTCCTTGGGATTTTACAACAGAACAATTTCAGCTCTCAAACAGGCAGCAAAAAGCCCGTTGATTTCTGGTTGCTAAAGTTTGAAAATACAAACCTCTACACATAAAACAGCCAGTCACAAAATAAACGAAACACAGAAGATAAACTATTTACGTTTCTTCACTTCTCACAACTGAGTGCAATGTTTGAGAAGAATGAATAAACCAAAGTAAACATATCAAGATCACAAAAAAATAGCTTCCTGAAAGGTCATATCTACTAGCAAGATAGAATTGGGAAAGAAAGGGAAGAAGAAAACTAGGATTAAGTGTTTAGGCTGAAAAAAAATGATAGAAGCAATCTAGGAAGTGAAGTAAATGTGACAAGTCAGACTCACAGACATTTTTAGGGGGGGAGGTCAGACAACTTAAAACTCATTCATAAATATTAACCTATGGTGGATCTGACAAAGTCCTGCACCTGTGCATTAAATGTCTATGTGATTGCTAGATTAACTGCAGTGCTTCATACTCCAAAATGGTTTGTAACATGCAGCTGGCCAGCAGAACACTACTGCACAGTATTTGCAGATATAGCAGGTTGAATGGCCTTGCTGTTCAGTGGTTTCAGAAACGCTCCCTGACACCGCACCAAAGTGCAAAATCTAGAAATCACTAATCTAAGGGAGGAATGCTTCCGGTAATCTTTCACACTCTGGAAAGAGATAGCTCTAATTGCATTTCTGATTTCACTGTAAAGTATTGTGCAAGGGTAGCAGCTTGAATAGTTTAGGGAAGTATTTTAAATGAAATATTCCCTACAAATTTGCAGTGAGGAAGGACAGATTGTCTTTGTAACACACCCACTTGACTGACATGTACAAACTATACTTCCAAAGTGTTTTAAGTTATTCTTCTTTAGTTACAGGAATCTTACATCTTAATCAATTAGATTCTCTTAAGACTTTGAACTGTACTTTCATTACTTACTAGCAAAAGTTACAATCTATAAGATTACTACAAGCAACTTAATGCAGAACCCAAACTAACAGAAATACCCACACTGGAAACTACCATATTATACTACAGAAACACAGAATTGACAGAGAATATAACTTCACAATCAAGCAATATTAAATTAACCTGCTTCCAATGGAGGAAAGGGCACTGGAAAAACTTGGCAAGCCACGTATCTCAGAATTAAACCTGTCTGCATTGGCACAAACATAATGACTTGTCTAGCTTGGCTGTGACACTGCGGGTATATTGACCGTGTGCAGGCCCTCAGAGACTTCTGCCCTTTGGGAGCACTTTCTAAACATTTACATGCTTAATCAGTCCTCAATCATCTCTCAAGTCCTTCGCTATGAACCTACTGGCTTTGAACTAAGTAATCAGGCAGTGTTTTTACCCAAACACTAATAAACATCAAAGACTTTATTCACAAAAAGGTGATAGCAGCAACCCAGAAGTTTACACCACAACATTTACAACAACACTAAAACGACATTTTAGTGCTGATATAACTCTCAGAGATACCGTGTAAAAGTACCTGCCGCTTTTTAAATCATGACAATCATGTAGCTGTTTCGGTTAAGATCAAACATAAGAATGCAACAAAATCTTAACTATGGTTATAAGAGCAAACAATAATTCAGAGCATTACTATCGAGTGCTATATTTTTCATTGCATCTCCACACACTAATAATATTTCCTCAGGTTATTGGTGTCTTATTTCAACCTATCACTGCCATATTAAATGATCCTCTTATATGCTCAATGTTTAGCATCTCTCTTTTGGAAATAATTAACATCAATTTATTAGTATCTATAAGTGTAAGGTTATGATTTTCCACTAACAGTCTGTTTTATTTTACATCTGAAAGGACAAATAAAAAAATGAAACATGTGAAAGGCGTTTATAGGAAAGGCAAAGGACCCTCAGTCTGGAAACACTTGTTCAAATAGGTAAAAAAAAAAAAATAGTGATTTTATCCATAGTCTCTAATCGGTCCATATGACCAAACCGTCTGAAGCACAAGACTAGCCATGCAAGTGCTAGCAGATTTCTCAAGAAAGCTAAGCAATCTATACTGAATTTTATCTCAACTCGGGCAGATCTAATTATAACTAAACTGAGCATGTTTAAAATGCACTGCAAAGGAGCAGAAAGCACAGAGATACAAATGGAGAAATATTATACATCTCAGATAGCAGTCAGGACTTTTAAAAAATAAACTGTATACAATGCAGTCTGCGTTAGCATGAACTGTGGGAACATGCACTCCCAGACGCTTCAAAGTTTACCTAACTGCAACCTTTCAGGAGCTATTCACATGTGAGATTTAAAAGGGGGTTTACCTTTGCCCTTTGACTAAAGTCTTGACTCAAACTGTTAAGCAAAATGTTAAGCCCAAAATGTCTTGGGCTATTTCTCATCTGCAAACCATTTTCCTTCTCTGCACAACAGCCAGTACCATTAGCCTCTCAAGAAACACAAGCGCTCTTATAAAACACTTTTCCCTTAAGAGTCTCACTTCACAGATGGGGAGGCCATGACGCAAGTGGGATTAACAGTTGGTAGCCAACGGCTGCTATCAAAATCAAAAATAACTCACCCATCCTTATGCTCTGTAGCTTTTTCTCTGACTACTAGCTCATATATCTCACTCCACTTTGATTTAAGCTTTTACATGTGCTATCTATAGTTCTTGATCTACCTGCACACACTGCACATTCTCACCGCCTAGAGACATTGCTCTGGTGACCCTCAGAGGACCTTGATTCCTTCTGCTGTGGTTAACAACCAGGGAAGCATATGATTACATGAAGAGACACATACAACTGATATTAAAAACCCATGCAGTACTGTTATATGGCAACTGACAGCTAACCATGTCTACACTAAACAACTCAAAAGACTTTTCGGTTTTTTTGAATGACTTTAAAATGAGGTCTAAAGAATTAGTCGCTATTGTTTCTCTATCCATGAGAACAGACATCAGGGAAAACAAGTTGGCTTGTCGTTTCTTTTTAATTTTTTTACAGCCTCCGAGTAGAAATACAGATTTTTATTCACCAAGTAAGAAGGACAGGAACTCAGCATTCTCCCAAGAAGTGGGTCATTACTTTCAGTTTTCCAACTTGCAAACCAGAACCTCGGGAAAACTGCTTCAAACCTCCGGCGACCCCCCTTCCCAGACGAGACCCTGAACGCGCACTCGGCACTCTGAGCTGCCGGCCTCCGCGGGGGAAAAAAAATCAAGCG
>NW_010589876.1:24458-48894 GCF_000705375.1 Tinamus guttatus
GGCGGCGCGTCCCGCCGCGGCGCGGCCTCCCCCGCGCTGCCCCTGCCGCGGCGCCGCCGAGGCGAAAATGCAAAACGAAATAAAAATAAAAGCGGAAATCAAGCGGCAGCTCTGCCCCTGGACCCCAACGGGGCGCCCCCGCGTTCTCCTCGCAGCCTCACGCTCCTGGGAAGAGCACAAAGGCTGTTCACTGCCTCTGAATAAAATAAATAAATAAATAAATAAATAACCAAAAAAACCCCGAAAAAATATAAATATATATTACATATGTATACACACACACACAGGCTCTGTATAAAATTAATGCCCTGGTTAATTAATCACCGCTTTTACCTTACTAAATCAGGCCAGTTTACAGAAGGCTTAACAGAGACCTGTAGGAAGTGCTGAGCTGAGTCACAGGGTCCCGCAATAGCCAGGGTGGGGAGCGACAGGCAGAGCCCCTGCTCCAGCCCCTGCTGCAGCAGGGTCACCTTGAGCATCTCAAGGATGGAGGCACCGCAGCCTCCATGGGCAGCGCGGCACCCTCACGGCAAGAAGCACTTCTTTGTGTTCAAGGGGAACAAATTGCCAGTGTTGCTCTCCCAGGGTACCTCTGAGAAGAGGCCAGCCTTGTCCTCGCAACACCCTCCTGAGATACTTAGGCATATTGATAAGACTCACCTCAGCATTCTCTTCTCCATGCTGAGCAGGCCCAGCTCTCTTGGCATCTGTTCATGAGAGATGTTCCAGCTCCTTAAATATCTTTGTGGCCTTTCTTGCCTAGCAGGTCCAGGTCTTTCTTGTCCTGCAGAGCCCAGCACCAGATACAGTCCTCGAGACGTGGCCTCACCAGAGCTGAGTAGAGGGCAGGTTTACCCACTCAACCCACTGTCAACAACCCTCCTAATGCACCCCAGCGCACCATTGGCTTTCTTGGCCATCGAGGCACATTGCCGGCCCATGCTTAGCTTGGTGTCCTCCAGGATGCCCAGGTCCCTCTCTGCAGAGCTGCTCTCCAGCTGGTCATCCTCCTGCCTGTACATGTGCATGGGGTTATCCTCCCCAGGGGCAGGGCTTGAATGAAGCTGCTTAGGTCTTCAGAGTAGTAGTTCTGTTCACTTTGCCTAGTGCTGTATTAAATACTTTCCTATTAAGCTTTGTTTATTTTTTCCATAAGCAAATTCACATTTAAATTGTTTTCAGAATTACTCTACCAGTTCAAAACTTAATCTTCTGCATGAATTAATGTCAGCTGTAGTATTTTTATTAGACATGGAAACATATTACTATTGATATGATACTATTATTTTCAGAGAATAAAATTATTGCTTTACACTCCTTCTGTTTAAAGATCTTCCCTGTTCATGTTCAGAAAGGTCTCTCTTTTTTGTTTTTTTTTGGTCATTCTTGCCCTCAGTCTGTATTTTGTCTGTATTTTTGCATGTATCACTATAACATGCAGTTTCAAAAGCCCACTTCCATATCTCACTAGACTATGGTGCACAAGAGTCCATGATTACTTTCAAGGGTGTAGGAGAAGAGAGACAAGATATCTGATAGCAGGTAGGAGACAGAGATGAAGGATTGCCTTGTAATGAGAAATACTTTTTCCTAACTCTGAATATTTCTATGCTTGAAAAAGATGTAGCAACAGGATAAAAACTACATGCACGTTTGGGCTAGAAACTGGAAGGTTCCCTACAACCAACAAACTGTGGGCCTAGAATAGGCTCGAAAACAAGAAGAGCAGGACAGGGAGCCAAACTAGCTTTAAGGCAGAGCTTCACCATGTTCTCATGGTTATTCTGAAACTTATCAACAGGGCTCAGTATCTCAGACGGTCCCTTACACTTCTGTGACCTTCTCAATTTTATGACTTAAAAGCACTTCTGTCCATTGCAATACATCTGGCTAATACAGTCATGTGGGGGTTTACTGAAAGTGTTTATTTCGAAGTAAATTTTCCATTTGTGATTAAGTTTTACCCATGTTTTCCCTCAAAGCAAGAATTATAATTATTGCATATGATGAATATACTGCTTGAAGATCTCAGGCTCAGAGGTAGGCATTACCAGTGGGATTTCTGAATACTTACCAAAGTAGGAAACAAAACATTTAAGGCTTCAGCTGAGTAAAAACACATTCACTGCTGGGAATTATGCAATTAGTGTAGCAAAGTAATAAAAAGTAAGCTCAAAGATTGAAAACTGATTATCATTTAATTACTTACAGCTAAGTGACCTCTGTTGCATTTATTTCTCAAAAGAATAAATAAATAAATAAAATAACAGCAGGGTTTACTTGAAGGCCCAAAGCAGCAGCATTAGAAAGACACAATACAGTTTCCTTCCTGTTGTGTGGAACATTGCCCATACTGGCCTCCAGTTGTGTCTTTTTCCTATGTCATCATGAATGCAGTATAGTGCTGCAGGAAAAAAAAAATGTACAAGGATGACAAACAAGTTTGCAGTTTATTTGCACAGAGGGGGTATTAGCATTGACAAGATAGCAATTTAGCAACTTCTGCTATCAAATGAAGCAGACATTGTTTCCATTAACAAAAATCAAACATTACAACATGAAAATTTCCAGGCTTATGAACAATATAATTGATATCTCTCTGCAGACAGAGGCTAAGCTCATACTCTCACTGAGGTCTGTATGAACTCTCAAAGACCTAAGGAGGTAAGGAATTCATTTTAAGACTTCAAAAGACACCATGCCAATAAAACAAGCAATACTCTGAGTTGCAGGCATTAATTTGTGTTGTCAAACATTTTCGATGTATTTCTTCCTGGGAAATGACCAGATACTGAGAGAATACAGAGCTCCGCTGTGCATGCCTTGAGCAGCCAAGAAATATCCAAAGAAATACCCAAGAAAACACCCAAAGGTTAAGCACATTGGTGCTTTGTGAAGCTCAGCCTCGTGAAAATGATGCTGAGGAAATGATGCTGGAGTTAAAGTCTGTTCTGCTGCTTTCATTAAAAGTACAGTTGCTGCAATACTTGAAACAGCTTTTGTTCCTAGTTAAGATTTTTAATGAAAATATAGGTTTCCATCCAAATGTTTTCTTCAAAGAAACTTAAACAGACTGTTTTAGTATTAAACTGGCACTTCTATTAAGACTGCCAATCAATTTTATTTTGACAAAACCTAATGAATAGAACATTTTAATTAGTTATATTCTTACCAGAGCCCGGCCAATGCTAATAGATGATACTTCTACCTTCATCCTTTGTAGTTGTTTCCTGTCCAGCACAGCAAAGCAAAGCAAACAAACAAACAAACAAACAAACAAAGAATGGCAACCTCAGATTGCCCCTAAGAAAGCACTGAGAAGCCTGTAAACCTCACTTAGAAGCTAAACTTCTGGAACTCAGTAGCGCCCTGGGTGCTTTTGGACTCCACTCAGGGGGAGGAAAGCCCCAGATGCCCGAGATTAAAACATGATCAAACCCTTAACATCTGTTCAATACACCCTTAGTGTCATGTCACACAGACAGAGTTTATCTTGAAGGTGGAGTTTAACAGGAGCCCCCAATGTTGTCTTCCTGATTCTCCCCCTGTGCATAATTAGTGTTTGACAGCATCGACCACACATACTAGATCGTCATGGTGTCTGAATAGGCAGCCTGCCAGTGCAAATGCAAATGAATTGGGATTATTACTCCAGGCTTTTTCAAAAGCAATAGCAGCTGGTGCTGAGAAGATAGGGGAATAAATAACGCCAGCTGAAGTCCCTTTTCTATTGGAAAAGGAAGAAAACTAAACAAACAGAAGTCCAGCTGTTTAGCAAATACTTTCTTCTCCACAATTGTTCTGAGGCTGAGAGAAGCAGCAGTGGCAGCTGCTGATGGAAAAGAACAACCACTCTTTTCCATCGGAGTTCAGGCAAACACTAACACTTCAGAGCACAAAGGAAAAAAAAAGGTATCCAAACTGACTCTGCCAAGATTTCACTGCTATCCACTGGTAAAATAAGGATACGTTTATAATAGAAAATTTGAAATTCAGTCACTAGTAGAGTTAAATTGCTAGTCCATCTCTGGCATGGGTTTTGCTGAGGCCAATCTGTGGTCTCCCAGGAAAATTTCCAGTCTTTAGGATATATCTTTTCCATATGCCCCTTCTCCATACCCCAAGTTACAAACATTTTACATGGATTTGTGTCCAGTGGAAGACAGCAGAAATAGCAGACATAGCAGAAATAAGATGCCTCACACTGCATAATGCTGCAGTATTCTGCAGAAAAACTTTCAGTAACTAGGCTCAAACCACATAGTTTCATTTAAAAAAGAAATAAATAAGAAAATATATGCAATGATATGTGCTGCCTGCTTTATTCCGTCTGTTTTAAGGAAAACACACTTGTTTTGATTTTAAGATACCTATTATGCTTCCTTTGAAAGTCTGCTCTCTTCTGCAATATAACCACATCTCTCCTGAATTATGTTGCCTCAGACTGAATATCTTACTGTTCAGAATACATAATAATAATTTTCCATTATTTATTATACTTTTCCCGTTTGTTTCTGAAGTGTCTTTCCTACCATCTCAGGGGAAGCAATTAAAACTAACAAGGAAATCCTAAAGTGACAAACATTTTGGAAAGCTTCTCCCCTTCTAGAAATAACTTGCTGTCTCTATATACAGTCACACATAAATTCATGGCACATTCTTAAGGAACTGTTAGATCTAACTAGAAATAGGCAGTAGCACAAGAGTCACCTTCTACACGTGGGAATCCTTTTCTCTAGCCAAATGTTTCTGGTCTGGACTATGTTATATACTGCACATTCGCTATGACTGCAGTAACACTGTTTTCAATGTAATGGAAAAATGTAGGTAATACAGGTGTTTTGGAGCAGGCTGCAGAAATACCAGCCTTCTAGAGTGAATTAGCTCTTTCTTGTACCACCCTTGTAGAAACCAATCTGCTTCTAACTCAGCCATTTCAGAGAACAGCTGATTTGGAGGACTCATGAGTGTTTCTAAACTCCCAGACCTGGGCAGGTGCCACATTATAACCCCACACAAGACAGGGGACTCCTCACTTTGAGCTCCTTCCTTGGGAGAAGGAACAGCATGGGATGTGAAGGAACAAGGAACATGCTCCAGCCGCTTGCTGTCTGGATGATGGGGACACCGAGACATTGGCAAACACAGTATTTTAAGATACTGAAAATTATTTGATTGTACACTGCTTTGAAACACGCTAAATGCTGGAATTTAGCATTTGAAAGGTATTTTCTTCAGTATTGAAGGTATTTGGAATTGTTGGAAGGTATTTTCTTCAATTTGTGAATTTCATAGTTTTTTAATACATTCTCTTTTCCTAATATTGCTTAAAAACCTGGACAGCAGAAGCAGGATCCAGTATTGCTGTACCAGGTATAATCACTTCCCTGGTTTCATCGCCCCATTTACCACTCCAAGGACTGTATTATCTCTTTCTGCTACAGCATCTCTTGGGCTTACCAACATGCAACAGTGAGATGTGTACATCTTAAAGTAGACATCCTCATCCAGCATCCTAATCACAGCTGTAGCCTTCTCAGCTAAATTACTCCTTCTGAAGATATATCCAAGTTTTACCAACCAGAGTGTTGTATTTGCTTTCTAGTCTGTTCACTATTGGACTTCACACCAAGTGCTGTAAAACCCTACCAGAAACATCCCATGTGATACTCCATGTCAAAGGCTACTTTGTGAAATTTGTCCGTTCATTTTTAAACATTTTAAAGTAAGCTTAATTCATTAATTTCTTCATTAATTCATTATTTTCTAAGTATATCAGGATATATTTAGTCAAATGCCATTTGTAAGAAAGATGATCTACAAATACAGCATTACTGGCAAATAGGAAATAACTTTAAACAATGATGTCAAAAGATACACCAAAGACAAGACCTGCTTTTCTCCATACTGATAAAACATCTCAATTGTTTTATCATGATTTACATGCTTATATTTCACAGTTTTTAATGGGCTCCTATATTATGACTCATTTTTATTATTTTGCAGCATGGCTAGCCTGTTACCTACTTGCTCTTCTTTTTCTTTTTTTCAAAAAAAAATGTTAGCTAAGCATATTCTCTTGGAGTTTCTCAAATTATATATATATTATTAAAAAGGAACACTGGTAATCAGCATTCTCTTCAGCCTGCTTTCTACTTTTGACTGCATACTGTCCAAATCTCAACCTCTGGAGATAAACGTGAGCTAGAACAGGATCAAGTGAAACCAGTCAATTTTCGTTATTACTGCAGGTCATTGACTCTACTTTCTAAGGAATCAGTTTGGGAGGACACTTAACTTTAAACACAAGAGTTGACTTATCTATCTTAGCAGAAAAGGAAAACACTAAATGTGCTTCAGGTAGCAATATATTCTTGAAACAGCACTTTGTGAAATTGTCTTGAATGGCTTAGGGTGACAAAGTGTTACTAGTAGACTGCCACATATTTTCTTAAAATCAGCTCATGTACTTTACAGTTTGCCTGATGAGAGATTTTCTTAGAGAGAAATTGCAAAACTGGTTCTTGAGCTTGGAATCTCTGACACACTGCTCAATATCTTCATGTGTCATTTGCCCCTGTGTGTGAGAAAGAAATATCTTCAAAAGCATTTTCTTTTTGAGGTGCACATAAAGTATCAAGCTATAGTAGGACTCCACACAGTTATTGCTGCCCACAAGAAAGAGACAGAATTATTAGAATTGCAGCGCTTGAGATAGTCCTAATTTAGAGAAAGTCCAACGCCATGGTACTGCACGTCACATATGCTCTATGAGCAATGCACACAACAGAGTCTCCTTTTCCACATTGAGTTTTTGATGATTCAGGCTGTCACTCCTGACTGCCTGTAGGCGTACTGTCCCTCAGGACACTAAGCACATTCCTCCTGCTGATTTGCTCAAATCTAGTACTTTGTAGCCCCAGGTGATTTCTGTTGCAGCACAGACTTGTGTTTCACGTTTATTTTTGTGACATACAGCTGCATTTCCCTGAGCTCCTCTGTTTTTCCAAGGGTGAGATTCAGCCATTGCAGCTGTGCTCTGTATGTTTGCTCATTGCCTGCTCTGAGCTAAGTCTGTCTTCTCTGAGAATTCACACAAGCATGAATGAATAGGGTGAGCTGCTCTACCTTCCTGGTCCTGCCATGTGTGCACCTCCTGAATCAGGTTTTGCCTTGCTGATGTGCCCCCCAGCTGCCCTAGGTGCTTTTCCTTCTTCACAGGCTGTCCCGAAGGACTCCTGACCGCACCATGCTGTGACCATTGCTGCAGGAGTGGTGCTGCACTAGGCTGCTCTGAGGCTTACAGCCATTTACTGCTGGGCTGTAAGCACCACACACTAGCAAGCCAGGCTCTTGTGCTGAAGTTGTTTTAATTATTTTTTCCTTATGGTTTGATGGATACAGCAAGGCAAATGAAGAACAGAGCAGGTAAAATGAAACACTGAAGAACTGAAATGACGGATTATTCAACCGCTCTCTGTCAGGCACAGATGAGAGTTTTTATAGGGCTTCTCTGTGTCACTGAGCTAGAAAATCATTGTCAGAAACCACCTGGGAGGAAAATCCAGCTAATTTGGTTAGTTTGCTGTGTGTAGAACTCCTGGGAATAGCACTCTATTCATGAAGTCAATGAACCGAGGTCAGGAATTTCAGCTACTGGTGTCATTTGAAGTAGCAAAGCTTAATAATGCTCTCTGAGGATATGAGTGTTGCCAGGCTTCGTTTGGGTTCTGCAGCCTCTGGTAGCTCTCTAGTGATAATTACACTTTTAAAGATGGTATGCTGCCTGTTGGTGACAAGCACCTTCTGTGTGATAACATTTAAGCTTCACATATTTGTCAGTCAAAAACTCTTGATACAACAGGAATGACATTTACCTTCATTGTTTAAAAGCACTGTAAAGGGAGAACACAATTATTTTGCTTAATGAAAACATTTAAAAATACTATAAAGCACTTTTAAGATTCTATATATCAAAAAAAATCACTTCCACATTTTGCAAATCTTCAGTGAAATTGTCTTTTTTCAATACCTACTCCTCATATTTAATCTGGTTGGCGCAGACCTGCAGTTTGCTTTGAACATGTGCACTGAGAGAGAAGGACACAGAAGATTTTAATAAATCTGCAGGGTAGGAGTTTTTGTGCAAACATGGACACTCCATATTGATTCTCTTTGGCATCACTTGCTCAGCCATAACCTGAACCTGCAGGACTGAGCACTGGTTTGCGCTACTGCAGCTGGCTCCACACTGCAGTGTAATTGCCCATAGTGCAACCTGAAAGGGGCAGTCTTTGCATGCCCAAAGCCAGCCAGGAGCTATTTGTTTCCTTTTGGAAAGGGGGCTAAAAAAAAAAAAATGATGCCCTTCACAAGATTTCATATCACCTACATTTTCCAAAAACATCTGTTGAAATCTCTGATGTTGGAGCTTCATCTAACTGAATTTTGTTTGCCTACTTCCCCTGGCCTATAAAAGCACAAGCAGTGCTACTCTCCAAGGCGACACCCAGCCTTGTTCCTGCTGCACGCACATCAGCTTCTGAGGGGCATTCTGCTCCATGAACGCCTGTGAATCTTGTCCAGGCCTGTGTGCCAACCATCTGACATTTTGGGCAAGATATGTGATTTCTGAATCCAAGGCTAAGCTCAAGAATGGGTATGTCTGCAGTGGTAATTATGGCTGATTTGTACCCATCATGTGACACACAGACTACATGGGGAAAAAAACCCATTGGCCTTTCATAGGAGAATTCAGAAGCTCTACGGTCTTCACAGTGGTCGCTGATCAGCTCAAAGACTCATACATAACATGGAGAATTTATTACATAAACTTATTCTGCCAAAGAGTTGATAAAGTCTGAATTACTGATGGGATTAAAAAGCATTCTTCATTGCTACGGTTATGTTCTTGAATGAATGTTTGCTTTGGATCCCCGGTTGTGTCTCTCAGTACTTTTTAGTTTCATCTTTTGGAAATATGGGACATTACACGGATTTTGCAGCTTCTGTATCATTTCATAGTGCTAATGAGCTGGCAATGTAAATGGCTAGTTAACACTGATCATTCTTTTAATTAAATTAATTCTGTATTAACAGAAACAATGGTGTAGAAATTATCTCAGTGGTGCTCACTGCTACCCATTAGATATTGCCAGTGCTCACAGAATACACAGGGACTCCTTTGCTCTCTGCTCTGCATAACAATTAATATTTTGCTTAACAAATTTATCCAACATACTTTTCTGAGCATTTTCCAACTGTTAGTACTTGAAAACATCTTAAATTGGACAGCTAGTCTTAATGCTTCTGTGAAGGTGAAGCACTTAAAAAGCAGTTCCTCCTGAAATTGTTATATGCTTCTTCCCTTACTTGATACATTTTCAGCAGGTTATCAGCACTATCAGAGAGGAAATTGGCCAAGCCAACAGACTGACAGTATCTGCCTAATTAGCACTCACTGCATTTATCCAGCACCCTCAAACATTTCACAGCTTCGACATTTGCTCAGTCACTTAAAGTTCAATGTACTTGCAAGTCTTCAAGAGTTACTTTGAAATTAATCAGTTAAATTGTGCCTTTTGGTTGTTTCATATGATTACTAACTCACCTGTATAATTACTAAAGTAACTATTCTGAGAATATATTTCTCTTTGCATTCCATTCTCTTAATGTGTTCAACAAACTTCTTCTCGATTGCCTGCTATATTATTCTATTAAGATTCTTCCAAAAGGATCGAGAGATCCAATTTAAAGACAGGTTATATTATCAAAATGATTTTAAAAAATCTATTATTCTGACCTGATTGCTTTCAACTTTGCCTCTTGCACTGACCAGTCTACACACAGTTCAGCATCAACAACTTTAAGAACAAGATAAAAATCACTTTATCATTATGAGTTTCATGTTTTGTTTTTTTGGACTTGGCCTTCAGTTTAGCACAGCCACTCTTCTTAGATCTTTTCTTAACTGGCTTGCTTGTAACTTCACACATGCAAGCAGTCTTGCTCTAAAGTTGTTTATCCTCAGACAGAACTATCAGTATCATGTAAGTAGAAGCAGCCAGAGCAGATCTATGAACAAAACGGGCATTATAACATCTTGGTTTAAGTGACTATATGGGAAGGTGGTAAATGATTCTCTAAGCCATAAATATAAAGCCTGTCCAAATGATTTTTGTCACCTCAGATTATTATCTAGCTGCTACACTAGCTCGGGGAGAAAAATTCAAGCTATAGTCATAGATATTATGCTTTCTAATAAAGTGAATAGTTTTCATCATAAGATAACATGAAGTCACTTAGGACTTAAACCACAATTACGTGCCTTAGAAAAATGAGTGTTTGCATTTGGCTATCTCGAAGTGAGGCAGTTAGAGCCTCTATGATCTTTATATCATCTTTAGTATCAGCGTTAGCATCACCCTTTGATATAATCAACCCATGTAGTGATGAATCTTTCCTAAAATAAGCATCCTTTCAGATTACAAAAATCAAAAAACTCCTAAATGGCACTGAACAGAGAAGAAATTAATCCCACCAAAAACTGTGCAAGGGGAACAAACATACCTTTATTTTGAGAAAGACAACTGTCATCACACAATGCAGCAAGGAAGAAGGAGAACAAAGAAATGTTATTTGTATCAGTTCAAATCTAACTTTCCTCCCTATCCTTGAGGAACGGTGAGAAATGAAAACAAAGTGGAACAATAAAATATCAGGGTCTGCAACAAAGCAAAATATTCTTCCAGGATTAGTAGGTTTCCCTTTGATCATACAAACAAACCAAAAAAAAAAAAAGAGAAGAAGAAATTTGCCTATTCTTAAGAGAAAATGAGAATAAAAAACACAGTTATAATGGCTGAGAAGCCAGATGAAAAGTTGGAGATGAAGCTCAACTGCTATAAAGGGCGCTGATTTTTATTTTCTAATGTTACATAGCTCCCTCATCACCATGACTCCTCAGTCTGTCCCATGAAGATTGCATATTGGAAGCTGAGCTGCTGCATAAATAATTAGCATAGGTGAGGACCGCTATGCTGTTACTGACGCTGATTTTGGTAGTAATTCCAATAAAAAGCTGATAATGTTATTGACCAAGGAACACTTACTGACTATGTGAAAAAAGATCATGACCGAAGTAAGTAGTTACTAAATCATATATGTATGTTCTCTTCATCTGCCTATGAACAAGACTATTATCCACGAAATTGCGAAAGTCTCTCTGGAAGCCGGTCATGCAAAGCATCAACGAGGCAGAGAAGTTTTTTTATTATTATTTTTTTTAACTTCTGCAACACATCAGTAAAAAGAGGGCCCGAAACTCAGGTATTCTCAAGAGTTTTTCTCGAGAAAAAAATCAGCTGCCAGAGGCTGCCAGCTTCATGCTTAGCTGCTCTTTCCTCTCAAATTGAGAGCCCAGCAAGCCATGTTAATATTACTGTATCTCTTCACACTCTTCAGCTGGTCCTTTCCCTCTTTTCTGTGCTGCCTGTTGTGTTGAGTGATGACAATTAGTTTGGTCAATGTCAGGTCACTGTTTTTTTTGGAACAGACAAATCAGAGACATCTCCAGAGGCTGCAGGTAACAGGTCATTCATCTACCACTGTGCTAAGCTTGTTTGCATACCCACACGAGATCAACAGTTAAAGGAAAAAGCCAACAAAACCTGTGGATTTTCTTTCAGCAGTGGATGGCAACACTAATCCTGGACTCTGATACGCAGTAAATGGGAGATAAAAGGCCTGTTCCCACTACTCAGGATTCTGAAGGTTTAAGCTTGTTTTGGAAACGTGTAAGGACGACGCACTGCTGCAATGTGAGTATCCTCATCAGCCCAGTCCCTTTTCTTCTGTAACAGCCATTTGCGGATTTCCAGAAAAGAGCAAGAACACAGCACATTCATGTGACGTTGCCCTCTAATACTCTCCTGGCCTCTGGCTATTTTCAGCTCGGGGAATTTTCTGTTCCTGCTGTAGGCTGTATGTTTAGTAGCCCAACAGATCTCTTTCAAGCCCTTGAATTCGTGTTGACTACCTGCATTCACAACATCCTTTGGCAAAGGTGACTACTAGCACTGACCGAAGAGCCACCTCCTTTTCTGTGATTTTCTAGCCCACTTTAATTTGGTTTTATTTGGTTTATCTTGGACCATCACAAGACAACCCCTAGCCCCCTGTCCACATTACTCATGTTCAGTGGCTCTCTAGCAACCCTTTAAGCTCTCTCTTTTCTGAGCTGAAGAGTCCTGGTTTTCTCAGTCATTCTTCATATAGTTGTTCCCTGCCTCTGAGCACCGCTGCTGCCATTCAGTGAATCTTCTTCAGGATCTACTACACCTTTCTTGAGACACCAAGACCAGAATTGCATAGTATGGGTCAACTACAGATTTATATAGTAGCCTCCTTTTTTTCTGCTTTGCTGCCAATTCTTTCTCTAATTGTTACTAATATTCTCCTTTCTTTTACTGCTGCTGAGGACCAACTCAATGTTTTTATGGAGCTCGCTATCAAGCTCTCAGAGCTCTTTCCTGAATGGTAGAGGTCATTTCAGAGACCATCACTGCAAACATGAAGCTAGGGTTGCCTTTTTTCTCTTTATTTCTTTTTCTTATGCATCACTTTACATTTCTCTATACTGAGTTTCATCTACCATACTATTGTCAAATTTCATAACGACGTTCTGAGATTCTTTGTGCCTGGCCCTTGCACTTACTACTTTTAATAACTTTGTAACATCAGTAAAGGTTGCCAGCTCCCTGTTCAGCCTCTTTTCCAGGCCATCTGGGAACAGGACAAACAAGCCAGGATGCAGCACAGACCTCTGTAGAAGCTGGTAGTGACCCGAGTCCATTGTGAGAATCAACCACCCACTTCCACCTTCTTTTTCCCATCTTTAAACAGGATGTCAGGATTCTTCTGTCCATGGCACAGCTGGGATGGTAAGCTACCTCACTACATTTTCTTTGTTCCTTCACCCCCCAAATATTTATTTTATTTAAAAACAGAGGATGTAGGCCAGCCATCACAGCATTGTATTGAGTTATTAAAGATGACAGCACAGTGGAATCCCTTGTGGTAATGTTATAGCTTCCAGTATGCCAATGGCAGTATGAAAAGTACCATGAATCCCAAAGGTAATGTCTTTAAAATTGAGAGCAAGCAGAGGAGAAATAGCACAAGAAATGGCTCATATCGAGGCAGACAGAACAGTGCTACCAAGAAAACATTGCTACCCCATCCATCCTTCCATCCGAATGACAGCAAGTATGAGGGGCAGGTGTGCGGATCAGGCCCACAGGAACCACTGAATACAGCTGCTGAGGAGAGCAAGCATAAAGGCATCTGGATATTTATTATTCAGTCTTTCCAGCACAGATTTGTCATCTGTTTTAGAAGCATCTGTGGTGCTTGAAGATGGAGGACGCAACAGAAACAAAGCATAACTTTTCTAGTCTGCAAAATTTTATTAAGCAACAGCTGGACAATTCTTACAACTCCAAATCATCAAGGAAAAATAGGGCAATCAGTCCATCTCTCAATCATGTAGACAGTAAAGAATCTGGACAAACCACATTATTATAGGGAAACCAACAATGCTTTCTAGGCACCTCCTGCAAAATCTATTACACAAGATACATAAAAGGAGAGGTGGATCAGGGTAAGTTTCTAAGAACAATGGAAACTAGGTTCTGGATGGATAGTGAGCAGGGAAAAAAAAGAAAGAAGAAAGTGAGATTCCAAAAAATATTTTTAAAACACTGTAGCTGTGTGAAAGTACACAAGGGGTCTAATGAGTTTTGAAAAGGCTTTAAAAGAAGAAAAACATGCTGGGCTTGCTAGCTTAAGAATGCAGGCACCTGCATGGATACGTGCTCATTAAATTAAAATAAAAAGGAAAAAAAAATCCAAAACCATGTTCAAAGTTATAGTACCAAAATAATGCATTTATAAACAAATGCAACTTCCCTACTTTTTCAGGAAGCACTACAGTGCCTTTTCAATCAAATGCATCCCCATGCTATTCCACAACACTATATATTTTATCTACAATTAACAACAAGATCTTGAACACACGTACCCTCCCCTAAACACACAATACACAAAATGGGAAAGGGAAGAGAAAAAATGTAGAAATAGTGAAGAAAAAAAAAAGAAAGAAACTAAAGGTAAAACATCTATTGACCATCAACGAAACAAAAGAAATCAAGGAAAATTATAAAGTTGTGAACAAATAGATTGGAACAAGATAGGTAGGAATTACAAGCTGAGCATGATTCTGATAAAATTTTAGAAACTCAAGTGTCTGCACATAGTTCAAAAATATTTGTCCTCTATTATTATTTTAATCTTAATTCATGTAATTAGAACTAGCCATCTACTTGACCAATAAGAGAAACATCAGAGAAATACACATTTGTCTGGATTCAGAACTGCTGCATCAGATTTTATTTTTAAATTTATAGTAATCTAAACTGGAGAGCAAGGATTTAGATGAAAGAGGCAGGCTTTAATATCATACCATCCACTTCTTTTCATTGCACACTCTGGTTAGGTACGTATTTGGTGTTTACTTATTCTTTAATCTTACAAAGAAGTCACGCTGCTTTGATCTTACAATCAATTTGGTATGAGGAAACCTGTGTACTGCCCAGTGCTCCGCAACAGTCACTTCACCCTGCAGCAGCAATTTCTCACTGCGGATCCACTTGCAACAACAGAAGTTGAAAGGTGTGGTTTTTAATTTCCCTAACAAGAACTGCTTCACTGAACCCCTGTTGTTCTCTTTATTTGGTTAACTGCTTTTGTCTTAAAAATCTCATTTCTAGATGCTGCCAAAAACAGCCCAAAGAAGTTTTCTTTTCATACGTCTTCAGCAATCTCAGGAAACATGCAAAGCTTAGAGTCGTCAAATCTTAAAATTTCTTTGCAGGATTTTTTTAGAAGAAAATTAAATATCATGATAAAAACATTTATTTAGAAAGAACATTGTTCATAAATGGTAATTAACTTCACTCGTTCCAGAACGATGCATGTAAGTTTTAAGAGGGCCTGTATTGCCTACCTGCAAGCTGCTGAAGTTGGTAGGACTCTGTATCAGTATTTGCTGATGGAGGATTGTGCTTATCTAGGAGGTGAGGAGACTTCAAAACAGAAAAATCCATCTACCAGCCTTTTTTGTTTACCTCATACTGGAAAAAAAATCACAGTATCAACCTCTAAATAGCACAAATAGCTTGCTCTTCTGTAGTGGAATCCTAGAAATGGGGGAGAATGGCAAAATCCTGAATGACTACCCTGCGGCCAGGATTTCACTCCTAGCATCCTTCGGAGGGAGAAAGCGGGAGAGTTGCCAGAACTGCCAAAATAGTAGCAGACTAGTGCTTCGGAGTCAATTCTTACATGTCATCACAATCATTCTTCCTTTATAATCAATCACACAATAAGGGCAAAGCATACATTAGGTCAGATGCTGTTCTCTCCTGTGTCCTGATGTAACCACGTAAAGAAGCTGGAACCTGGCCCCTTCTCAGCCTGACTTGTCTGCCACTGAGCTACCTGACAGATTTGCTGGTCAGCAGTGATTTGGGCTCTGCAGAAATGTGCCACTTCCAAACAGTGCTGCCAACTGTTGCTCTGGCAAACACATCTTTAAACCTTGTTTAAAAAACACTCTTTAAAACAGTTTTAGTGTGTGCTGCTTCCTTCAGATGAGGTTTAAACTGCTGCTGACAGATAACAGGGCACAAGATTAACACAGAATCACTCCTATGAGGCTGCAAAAAAACAAACACTCAGAAACTGGCTGAGGCAATGACCAGGCAAGCTTACAAGTTTATTGGAAATTTCTGAGAGGATACTAAAGACACTTCAAAGGAAGCCTGGACCTATGCAGAGTCTAGACTGAAGGCTTCAGCCAAGTTGGATACCTTGATCTGACACTGTTACACAGCTTTGTAAAAACGTGGAACAAAACTGGGGAAATGTGGAACTATTTTACTGTTTTTGCATCACAGAAAGTTTAACTGAGACGAGCTTGCGTGCAAATCTACTGTCATAAAACTGATACACAGGCTGGCCATAGCACATGCTACTGCTACATCTAGAACTGAGTGCAAATTCTTAACGTGACAATTCTTTTCTTCTCTCTTTCATCCCTCCCCACCTCTTGCCTTTCCATAGTTTCTTAGCACATTGCAGAAATGTGATATTCCCACTGAACAATTCTGCTGTCTCAAGGTAAAATACACCACTGCATGCACAGTCCACTTCACACAAGCCTTTAAATACTGATTTCTAGACTCCCATAGGAGCTGTGTTTTGAGGAGAGAGCCATATTTTTCAATCAATACGGGTCTCCTGTGGGTCAGCAGGGCAGATTGTGCCTGCAAACGTCCATCCCGGACACCAGCTGGCCCTGCAGCTCCAGCAGGTCCCCAGTGCTGGACTCAGAGGTCCTGCAGGCACTGTCAGGACGCAGCCCCATCAGCCCTGTGCAGCATCTGCCCAGGTATCAGCAGCTCTGTGGTGCTTCAGAAGCAGCTGAGCCCCGCTGAGGTGTGTGTGTTGGTCTGAGCAGAGCACAGGGCATCTACACCCAGACTATCCCCAGGGCCTCAGCAAGCGCATCCCAAGCGATGTGGGTACCTCTGTGCAGCGCTGCACCTCGCCCTTGCTCAATGCCCTACTAAGCTATGCCAAGAGCTTCTTGCAAACCAAGCCTGTCTTCTACCCTTTCTCACACCTCAAGAGAGCACATGGTGCTAAGAAGAGGGAAAGCAAATCAAGGTTTGGACTTTGAAAACCACTCCCAGATGCAATCCATAGCTAGAAACACAGGAGGAAAATACAGAGCAGGGAAAGACAGATTTCTGCAGGTCCCAAAGAGCTCATCTACACTCTGTCATCTACACAGTCCTCCAGAGCAAGCTTACTGCTCACTGCTCTCAGCAGGCATTTTTGCCTGCCTGCATTATGAGATTTTGCACACTACCCAGCAAAAACAGGTCTTCCTATAGGCACGCTTAACCTCTTCCAGCAAAATATACTGCTAGCAAACAACTACTTAAAAGATGTTTTTTAAATATAAATAAGAAAGTGTGTATAATGCACAGATACATATTAATAAAATAATCCCTAAAGTCACTTATTACATTAAGCAAGATAAATAATTTGTCTTTTGGACATTAGCAGGAAATCTGCATTAAATTATATTTTTAAAAAAAATCACTCAAAAAACAAAGAACAATTCCCCCCCCCCCAAAACCTAGACTGTCACAATTATTGCACAACTGAAAAAAAAAAGCTTTGGAAAATGATAGTTAACTCCTGGAAGTGACCATGTCTTTAAAACAATTATATATTTCTGAATACTCTGCTCCATTCTTTCTAGAAGAACTTAGCTACCTACCTATGGAAAACTTGCACTTAACTACTTGACTATATATTTTTTTCCTTTTGTTTTGGCTGAATGCAAAAGTAATCTTCAGAATGAAAGTGATATTACTTCACACGGCCTTTTAAAGTTTTCTCTCGTTTTTAATCTCCATGAAAAATAAAAGCACTGTCACGCTCTTTTTTTTGGTATAATTTAGGATCCAGTTCTACTCTCAGTCATCAACCTACTTTCCATTATTTTGATTACATTTCTACATATTCGAGATTAAAATATACCTCTAATACTGGATATTCTCTGTGTCACTAAAATCTTCAAGTAAAGGAACTCTGTCGATATATTTCCAAATACAATATTTTATCCATAATATTTCCTGATAAGTAAATGAGAAGGATGCTGGAAATAATATTTATTTATGATACTTATCATCTGCACTTTCTTGGGGCAGGGACCCAGTCTCTTTCTATGCAGGCAGGGGTTCTTTGTAAGCACCACCATGCAGTCATGGTGTGATCATGACTCTGGTCAACGAAACCAAATAACTAACTCTGCAACTTGTTTCATCTGGTTCCATTTTGTGGTTCTCCTATGTTAGCATAAAACTGCTGATAACTGGAGAAAATTGGTTTGGAACCAATTGAAGAGGTATACTGTTTCCTGGAAGGTTAAAGGAACTGCACGTAAAAGTCCTTCTATTTTGATTAGTTCAGAAAACACACATGTAGAGTATCTTGTTTCATGAAATAACAATTTTTGACTTAAAACAACAGGCAGTATGGTCCTTCCTGCTGAATATTTCTAATATGTGACAGAATGGGTAGAAACCCGTGATATGTTTCTGCTCTTATGGTGCTCAGTGTATACCTGTTACACTCTGACTTGGGTACAACTGGTCACCACGGACTTGGGCAGGCAAGGACTCTAATTGAGTAACTTTCCTCCTTGGGTTTTGGAACTAGGGGCTGAGAATTCGACCTACCATCCCGCACAGCATACAACTCCGTACAGACAAGGACCCAACACTGCTTCCCCCACAAGAATCAAAGATAGAAATACCCATTCATTTTAAAGGGATAAGGACCAAATCCATTCGGGTTCCTCTGTCCCCCACACAGTATAAAGTCATTCAAAGAAGCTGCTGAATAGGTGATGTGCGTGAGAAGGAAGGCAAATGGGCTCAGATGACTGAAGAAATTCAACGGAATTAATCAAAAAAAGCAATAGCAATATGTTAAATGCCAAGGGGGATGTGGTGCCTGACCACTTCCACACACAAGCAGAAGCTGCTGAGCTGGGATAATAGAGACACTGTAGCTTCTACCTCCTCCTCTCCTTCCTCCCTACCTCTGCTCCCTCACTCCAAGGAAATCACCTTGCAGATGGACTCACATCACTGGCGGATCAGCCACAGCCTGTAGATGACCTGCGCATCATCCCTCTTTGCAGCTCCCTGACACTCCTCTCTTCAGAAGCCTTAGCTGAGGCAGAAGTTACTGGCACGTGGCATTTTGGTAACCTCTACTAGAACGGGTCCTGTTGCAAGTGATGGGTTCCTCTAGAATGAATCAAGTATAACATATTACTTACCCTACTGTTTTGATTAAAAAAAAGACAGAAAATGACATCTAAGTTACACAGCGTTTTTCTAGTAAAAAGTTAAACTGTGGATGAAAAGCAAAGGTAAAGCAGCCCCTGATACCTCAAACATTATTTCCATCTCAGTGTGCTCACACTTCAAAGGAGTAATTACTGAAGGAAATCCGCAGTTACATTTTGTAATCTAATGTCCACATAAGAGCATGAATAATTATGGGTTTTGTGTATTTCTGGGGAACTATTTCCATATTAAAACATATTCCATAGCAAAATACAAACATGGAGGAAAGAAAGAAAATCAATATGTGCACATCAGATGGACAACACAATCACTCTTCTGTGCAAGCAACCCTTCTGAAACGCTCAAGAGGTCAGGATCTCTACTAAAAAATCTGCAGACAGAAACAGTCATGCTACTGTGAAAAAGCCCTCCTCCTTTTAAACTTTGGCTTCCCACTCTTATTTGGAGCGTTATATTCTCAAACTACAATCACAAATAGAGTACTGAAGTAGCAAAGTGATAGAAATGATGATTCTGTCTGATTTTTCCTTCTTCTTTTAACTCTTTTTGTTCCAGTCAGTCATAATATGGAATTGTTTCCTGTCATGACCTGCCATACTCCTGTCTCCTTCCATGTTCAAGTGCTGATATAATGTTGTGGAACTCGATTCCTATGAAGACTGAACACACAAGGCCCATTTCATTCACTTGAAAGACTGTTTTTAAAATGTAAACACATTTAATAGAGGAACCTGTATTGCCCTGGCCTATGAGGTACCCCGATCACAATGTACCTCACCCGACCATAGGCCAAATCAAAGAATACTGTTGATCAATAAGAGCAAAGAAGCAAGGCCTACAAGTCTTTCCTTCTGTATTTTTCGTCACTTACTGAAACATGTTTATCCCCAATAACAGCACACAAAACAAGCAGACATCAACTTCTTTGATACAGTGGGTATTGAAATCACCCAAAGGTAACAGTTTTATCTTCTGAATAATACATCATTATTTATAAATTAAACATTGACCTACATAAGCCTCCTTGGTACCTGTGGTGCTCAGTTATTAACAGAGATCAGAGAAGAAACATGTGTCTTCAAGTATTATAGCTTCTTTTTTTTCCTTTTTTTTTGCTGCTATCATTGATGTAGTAGTAATAATAGTAGTAGCAGTAGTAGCAGTAGCAGTAAGTAGTAGTAATAGTAGTAGTAGTACAAAGTGGACCAGAAAAAAGTTATGCTCCCTGTTTTAAAAATAATAGCATGATATAAGGCAGTCTATCAAAAAGAGCAGTCATTTTAATCCCCCTATGAGCTTACGTAGCTATTGTAGCAAACACGGCAGAATCACCACAACAAGCCAAAAGCCACACACCTCCACGTGACACTGAACGGCTCTCAACCCTCCGCTCTTTCTGAAACCCAGCAGAACGCTAAAAAACAAACAAAGAAACAAACAAACCAAAAACAAATGAAGGAACAAAAGAGAAAAGAGTCCCCCCACCCTCCACCCCATGACTGATTAGAGTTAATGCCCTTGTCTGGGGCACCAAAAGACTTTTCCAGTTTTACTGCCTTTTTCGTTCCCAGGCACCTCTGCGCACCTAAAGCAGACTGCCCTAACATTTTCTGGCTTGGACTTTTTGAGATGGTTTTGTGAACATTTTCCTCTCTCCAGTCTCTGCTTGTTCATTTGAGGCGTTGAGTCACATTAGCCAGAGCAACAGCAAAGGCTTGCACTGCAGAAAACGGATACTGAAAGTCCAAAATGTAGGCATTGCCATCAATTCTTCCAAACTGCATCACCTGGGAGGCAGGCAAAGAGGAGGAGGGAAGGTAAAAAAGAACAAGGTCAAAAGAAGTGAATCAAAACAAAACAAAACAAAAACAGCAAGAGTGAGACATTTTGAACCATTCACACTTGCATGCTGAATCATTTCTTCCTGCATAAAAATACCATTCTCTGCCCTGGAGAGATCCTATCATCTCCCTGTCAGGAAAACAGTTTTTGTTTTCAAGGGAAGGGACTTTCAGAAGAGGACAGAATGACCAATCTCCTGACTACAGCATCTCACATGCAGTAAGCTGAATTTTCTTGGCAGTTCTGTTTTCTTCTGTATAACCTTCGCTAGCACATAATTACACTGAGAACAAAGTGGCCAAGGGCAGTGCGAGCTGTTTGAAATGCAAAGCAGGGTCAGTCAGGTTGTTCTCTGTTTTCTGCAAGGAACACCTGAAGTTCGGTCTATTTTTACTGTGTTACCATTTGCTGCTTAATCAAAAGCCCAGATTACTTTTTTTTTTTTTTTTTGGTCTACAATAAAGTTGCTTGAGCTGGAATGCAGGCTTCCTGTGCTAGCTGAGTCAGGCTTTTGTTCAACAAAGCCTATGATCAGGGGGACTTAACACAGCTGTCTATGGACATGTATCCAAGGTCACTTAACTGAAGATGAAACAGTTTAACTGGTGCTTCTCACTGCCCTTTTAATGAGCTGTTGCCATAAATTAAAAAAAAAAAAGACAGAAAGACTACTGTTGATCAGGCATATTAATGATAGCTAAGACACCTAGCTCCTAAGTTAGATCAGTGGGAGTTGTGAGCATTAATGTCTTCATTAATCAAAAACAACTCACAGAGATGGTACAGATAAACTAGGAAAATTAAACTTAAGTCTCCTGAGTCTCAGTCCAGCATTCCGCTGATGAAGTCAGTTAATAGCCTGATTTTAATGCAGTAACATCCAACTCAGGCCAGTATGAGACAGCCTTAAATGTTTTGTTTTTTTTGAAACATCTGCAGACTCCTCTATCCATCAGTTGTTGAGAGGCAGCCTGTGAGCACCTTGTTTAGGGGAAAGGGCCAGAGCCTTTCCTTTAGGATTAAGAGCCAGTCCCAGAGGCCTGGTTATCCATGAGGGCAAGATTCTGGCCTGGAAGGAACTTAACTCCCCATCATCTCTATCTTAACTGTCTGCTGCCAGGAGCATATGCCTGGCTAACCTGTGTAATCTTTGTGGGAACTGAGTAGTGGTTATTCAAACAGCCATCGTCCACAATTGTTGACTTCAATTCAGCTATGAATGGGGAAATTCGTTGTGTTTTTCCCCACTCCATTACAAAAAACACCTTCAGAAGTGAGAGCTACTGAGATTAAAGGAGGCCATTTTCCCTGGGTCTGACAAAAGATCTGTTTTGTAAGATAAAAGATATATTTTGTATATTTAGTTTAAAAGTGAACTTTAAATGTCCTTCTGAATCTAGATGTTGAACGCTGGCTTTCTGTGGCAAAGCCTTCTCAAAGAGCAACTAGCGCATGCTGGAAGCACGCTGCAGCGGGAGAAGGACAGGGCAGTTCTGGCACACATCTTCCTCCCGCTGCCTGCTCACCCACCCTTCCCAGGCAACTTGCTGCTGCCCTCCTACCTGTCGTCCTTCCAGCTCAATTTGGAAGTTTTTTGCAGACTCTTGGGTCACCCGCCCGCCAAAGTCCAGCTGATACACTTGTGTTGCCTCGTTCCACAAAGGTTGCTTGTTGGCCATCACGTACACGAAGCCCTGGCTCCCCAGTCGTCCATCCTCCTTTTCATTGGCCTTACGACACTTGAATTCATCCAGCTCGCTAGCGGTCCTCAAATTCCTCTTGGTTTTCCATCCCTTTTTGCTGCCCTGACTCTGGTTCATCAGTTCATCCCCACTGATAAAAAGCTCTGGTTCACTCTCCGAACTATCCTGAAATTCATTTGTCTTGTTCAACTTCTTGGACTTCAGCTGGTCTTTTTGGCTCTTGACTTTCTTCTTCTCCCTGCCCAGCCTTGGGCTGGATATTAGTGAATTGAAGTCTGTTAGTGTCCTTGCCTCCTTTTTGACCTTGCCCTCAGTGATAGCTTGCACGTTTCCTTCCTCAGCTCGGCTATCTAGACGCTTCCGGTTCTTCTTGCCGAATTTGTCTGTCCTTTGAGGAACAGGGCTTTCTGTCAAGGAAAGCACCTCCTGAAAGGTGTCTGCTGTTTCCACCATCACCTCTGTGCCCACATGGCCCTGAAGCTCTGCTGGTGGAGGAGACAAAACTGGTTTCTCCACCACAAGGAGTGGCTTCGGGGGCAAAGTGCCTTGGGGATTTGGTACAGGTGGGCATGCACTGTAGGAGCTCCACGGGTGCAAGGCTATCGGTGGCAGCTGTAAACTAGAGCAAGTGCTACCTCCTGGATACATGGGTGGCAAAGGGCAATAGGAGAGGTTAGATGGATAACCTGGCTGAAGCACTACTGTTGGCTCCTGCTGTGCAAACTGCGTTGGGGCCAAAGCTTCTTTAGGGGAGCAGGAGGGCTGCATTCCCTGAAGAGGGGGGGCACTGTAGCTTCCTGGGTATGGGACTCCAACCCCATAACTCGTCTGGAACGTGGCAGTGGGACTGGTTGGAGACTTAGGGGAAACAAATGGCACTCGAGACATATCCAAATGCTGAGTTTGACCAATGATGAGAGGAGTAGGTTTTAGAGGGTTGGGTACTGAGCTCTGAGATGTCCTTTCCTGAGGAACCCATATCTCTTCACTCACCATAGGGTCCCACTGGTACGGTGGTGGCCGTTTTACACCAATGGCAGCCTCTGTCAAAGCCACTGGGACATGCCGCATTGATTTCTCCACTGGGCAGTGCTGAGAAAGGGCCTCATCCTCTGTGAAGGCTGAGTTGATATAATCTGCCCGGTCACGGGAATTGTCAGGTGGGCTCAGCAAGCTATAGGAAGATTGGGAGGCCAGAGGTGAAGTACTGACAGAGTGAGCAATGACAGAGCTATGCTGGGAGCTACTGCCTGTGCTTAAGTCAGGTCTCAGACCACTAATACTGGAAGTGCTGCTACTAGCATTGGCATTAGCCATGCTCCCCACACCAGTGCCTGTGCTGCTGCTGCCATTGCCACTGCTGCTACTGCTGCTGCACTGGCTGCAGGTGTACAAAGCTGTAGGTGCTCTCTGCGGGTACTGTGCTGTCACAACGTTGCTCTTGGCTTTCAGGGGAAGTTGCAAAGTGGCTCGTTGACCGTCAACCAGCTGAGCCATTTTCATAGCTGCCTCTCTGCTGTTCCGCCGCAGAGTGGCGTGAATAATAGTGCTGTCCAGCCTCTGTGCAATGCTTCGGCCCTGTGACAGCTGGCTGGCGATTTCGGGGTAAGGTGGTGGGTCCCCAGTTGGGATGGAGTAGCGCGGGACAGTGAGTCTGTTCAGGGTGGCGCTTGAACAGGGCTGCTGGATCTTCTTCTCGGTGGCGGTAATGCGCAGCGTGGCCGAGCTGCCGGGCCCTGGCAGGGTGTAGGTGTTCTGGGCACAGAGCATCCTGGTGCGCGGCCTGCACACCTCCTCCACATTGCCGCTGCTGTCAAACGTGGTGATGCGCTCATAGCCCAGGGGTGTCTGGTAGTGTCCAGCCGGGTACAGGGA
>NW_010589876.1:49207-80500 GCF_000705375.1 Tinamus guttatus
TGCTCTGCGTGGGCGACATGGCTTGGGCGGAGCTGTGGATAGGGGCGATGGGGATGTTCACGGTGCACGGTGGGCTGCTCTCGGGGACGCCGGGCGCGCCAGGCACTGCAACCAACAACACAGCCTGTCAGCCACTGTGAGCTGCCCCGACCCCGCGAGTCGCCCTGGCCCTGCTCTCCCTCCCCAGAGGCTTGTGGCCCCCATCACTGTTCCCTGGCCCAGCTGTCGTGAGGGCCAGCGTGGCGAGGGATGAGCCATCACCAGCTGTTACACAAGCATTTGGCATGCACGAGAATCACAGAATCATTACGATTGGAAAAGATCAACGAGATCAGCAAGCACAACTGTAAGCCCACCAACACCACACCTGCTAGATCATGTCCCTAAGCACCTCATCTACACTTTTCTTTGAACACTGCTGGGACTCAACCACTTCTCTGGGCAGCCTGTTCCAATGCTTCACTACTCTTTCTGTGTAGAATTTTTTCCTAATACCTAATATAAACTTCCTCTAGCGCAACTTGAGGCCACTTCCTCTTGGTCTATCAGTAATTATTTTGGAGAAGACATTGTCCCTACCTCACGACAGCCTCCTTTCAGGTAGCTGTAGAGAGCGATAAGGTCTGCCCTGAGCCTCCCCTTCTCCAGATTAAACAGCCTCAGCACTAGAATGAGGAATTATCCTCCAGTAGTACTTTGCATGGTTTTTGCTTTTCTTCAGCGCTTGCAAAAGACATTTGAGTTGCTAATTAAATGTAATTGGAAAATTTTGTGGCAGCATTTCCACATAGTTCATAGATTGAGGTAAAAATTGTTTTCTGAACGAGTTGCAAGAAAAATCACTACATCGCTTTTGGACTTTGCCATTCCTTTTTACCCTTAACTTTTTAAACTATTTGCTTATCTTTGAGCACTTGCTTGTGTGCCCTGTTGCATTATGATGGGCTGCTATCTTATCCTCAAAGCAACAAATCAGACATCAGTTCAATAACCCCATGGATTCCCATGCACATTCCCATTCCTACTGCACAAAACCTATGTATATCAACTAGTAACATCAATGTTAAGGTAAACTTTCCTGAATGATGCTTTAGAAGTTAAATTAAAATTTCACTTTACTGACTTTCACAGAGAAAGGATTTACCAGATAAGTCTAAATTTTTTTTCGTCCATTGTGCGGTTTTAACTATACAACAACTGCCACTCAAACCTATTAAGGTTTTGATGAATCAGGACTCACATTAGTTTTCAGGGCTTTTTGTTGTTGTTGTTGTTGTTTGTTTTTAAATAAGAAATACATCAGTAAACTATAAAACATCTATTCAGAGATACGTGGCTGCTACCATCTCATCTTTGTTCCTGTGGCACTGCTGTGACTTCCTGACTTTCTCAAAGGCTGCCACTCCACGATGTTTAGGCCCAAAGGAATTTGAGTTGGCCCAGATGGCCCAGGCTGACTCTGTTTGCAGCCAGCCTGCAGTCACTGTGCCACGCTAGACAGAGCTTCTAGGGGAGGATGAAATGACACTCTATGAGCTGACCCTGATTTGACAGCAATTACAAGCTTTGACTTAGATGCTTGATGACTACTGGAATGAAAAAATAAAGCTGGAAAGAAGGAAAAGAGAAAGCAGAAGAGCTACATTATAGGCATCATACAAATATTTAGTCAAATGTTCCCTAACTCAATGAGCTTAAAAAAAAAAAAGAGAGAGAATACAGACTACAGTTAAAAAAAGGGAAATATTTCCCCTTGAGCATAACGTGTGACAAAGCAACAAGTATCATAAAAAAAGGGAAGATAATAACAAGGAGAAGAATATGGGGAAATGAAACACAGAGAAGACTTTTGAAAGTTCTTGAAAGAAGGTTTGCAAGGAAATGATGTGAGAAAATAGATGGGAGGCTAGAAAGATTCAAGAAGTGGGTACAGTACTCAGTACAAGCACAGCTTTAATGTCTGGAGAAGTTGCAATCAGAAAAGTGAAAAGATGAGGTTGTGAAAGTAGCCCATGTATGGAGTTGAGGAAGAGAGAGTGAGGCAAGAAGCAAATCAGTAAATTTTAAACAGAAAGCATGAGACTTGCTCCAATTCATTTTGCAAACAGTGCCAATGCTGATTCCAGTGAGGATTATCACTGAGAAGCTCGAGAGTAATAGGGAAATCAGGAGATCCAAATGAAGCACAGATGCAAAAGCTAAGATAAAACGTAACAGAAGGGAAGAGGATGAATACTGTATACACAAAAGAAAACCCAAAAATCTTCACTTTTTTTTTCTGAATAAAAGTTATGGAAGATCATCAGCAAGTTACTTTGGCAGGTTCCTGGCAGAAAAATAGACTACAGTCACATTTAAGATTATTTAAGTGGACAAATTCTATGAAGAGTTGTGTTTTGCTAGACCACATCAGGCAAGAGATCTGTTAGGACTCCTCTGACCACTAGCCAATTCCTAGTTAATTTCAAATTAAAATTATAGCCATCTATCCATGTCTTATAATTGTACTTCTGATAACACTAGGCTTTTATCAACATTTCTCACCACAGTAGGAGATGGTAGCTATGTAGATGTTTGTGACGTTTGTGACTGTAAATTTTCACACTAGTTCTGCTCAGTTAGAAGGCAGCCAACAGGTATACCTATCCGACTCTAAGTGCAATTCTGTGCTGCTTTTGCTGAGAACCTATCCGACTCTAAGACAGTGCAATTCTGTGCTGCTTTTGCTGAGCATTCATCCTGATGCCTGAGGTTAGCAAATTATTCTCCAGGGCTTTGGATTTAATTGTTACCTTGACTTGAACAACCTAAAATGTCGTTGTCAGGGGTATTAAGTGTCTATCCAAGTAAAATTTCATTTGTCACAGTATTGCTTAATATCATGAAGTGTTTAAATCCAGTGGTTTTTTTCATATTCCTTCAATGATTTTTAATTGATTTGTTTGCATAATTTGCAAGTTAAGTCAATTCACTGTCCATTTGTCTTGTCAAATCATTGTTGACTACATTGAAAAGCACCTGTTCCAAGAGTACCTCACTATTAAAGGCTCCACTGTCCAGGAGCAACTTTCTGCCACGTTTTTCTCTTTCAGTAATCATCACTTGCTTGCAATTGCTAATTTCTCCATTAGTATATGGTACTTTTTTCCTTTACATACAGTCTTTCAGAGAGCATATCTATGAAAGTTCTTCTTCCTTATTTTTAATCAAAGTAACCTTTTCTGTTCAGGGCTGGATTAGATTTCATATTGGAAAATGCTGCCTACTTCCTATGCACAGGATATATACGATTAACAATTTCTCCATTGTTTTCTTGAAATCCTAAAGTGAAGCACTATGTGGATGTGAAGCAAGCAAGCTAAGCTCCAAATAACTAGAGAGTAAGCTTCTTTGCAAGTGCATGAGTAACTCTTTGGGAGTCCAAAGAGCTATTTTGATGCTTGGGTCATGCAAAAGCTTGGGTGCCTTCAGCAAAAGCACCTGATCTAACAGATGGGAAAAATTCTATTAATTTTGACAGACCCTAGCCCAAGGTTTTAACTGCTTTGCAGTTCTCAGACTTTTTCCTCCTTAATGAAACCTGGCTGCCTACGAAGCCCATTCCTGAAGTTACAGACAAATGTGTCCTAGCAGCAGAAACTTAAGTTCTTGGCTATTATATGCTGATTTTATTTTTAATTTATTTTTTTTTGACTAGAGGAAATCCTAGGTACTTCTAGTCCTTTTATCTGTCAAATGCACATCACCTGCAGTCTCCCCTGCACTGCCTGAATCTTCTGCTACCTTATGTCTCAGTGAAATGAGAAATTTCTTCGTAATCCTCTGTTTAAAGAACACAATTATTTCAGTCTCTGTAAGATGCAATATTAATAAAAATTCAAAAGGGCATTCAACACTTGTCAAACTGTGGCTGTGTCATACAGGAACCTTACCTGCCCTCCCACCAAAGCACCTGTCAAGCAGACTGCGCTTTGCTTATGTCCCTTATAGGCGTCCTACATATTATTATTCTGTTCTACCAAGATGCAGAATATAAAGCTTCACCTAATGGAGAATTCTTAAAGATTTAAATAGATGATTGACTTTCAGGGAACTTTAAAGTTAGCAACAATATATGAAGTATATTTTATATTTGTATATATTTTATATATTTATATGGATTCTATTTTAGTTTTATATATGTGTGTATATATATGTATATATACTATCAATATCTCTCTATATAAATATATTAAAAACATTGTCCATAAAACATATTAGCCTTTTTCCAAGTCAGTTACTACAGTGCTCCCTTAGACTAGGAAATTTGGAGTTGTGTGCTTACCAGAGTGGGCTAGGGACACAAGTCCTCCAGCTAGCTTAGTCCATAACGTGACAAAACTCCCATTCATTCTTACCTGGTAAATCATCCTCATCCTCACTGAAAACATTTGGATTAAAGACAGGCAAGTTAATGTAGTCCATTGAAATCTTTCGCACTTCTGGGAGATATATGGTCATTTGCCTGGGCTGAAGATGCAGCAAACTGGTTTTATATATTACTAGGAATGGAGAATAAGAAGAAATAAAAGAAAAAAATGTTACACAGAGAGAATCTAAAGTTCGAAAAGAATCAACTCAAGGCAGCGATGAGCTATGACTATTTTCATATAATTTATTAATGAACAAATAAATGCATTTATGGGACCACTCTTAACCACACCATTGTGCACTACTATGCATGTTCAGGATGAAAGCAATAGATTAATAATCATGCAGAACTAAAAATAACCTGTAGAAATAACAAATTTCTTCATCTAATTTTCTTCTCTTTTTAGGGAAGGAAACTAGTTGCCAATTTTGAAACTTTTCACCACAGAATTCTATAGATTTATATGAGTTGAGGGGAAAACTGGAAAGCTGCCAGAAAGGAAGTCTATTGAGGATAATTACATACAACAAAACCCCTCCTGGCTCAGGAAGTCCCCGGAACCCAAGCTGTTGGAAACTGGAAGAATATCTGAAGGAACTATCATTCCACACTTGCTCTGTATTTATCTCTTTCGCTAGATATCAGCCACCCATACTGAGAAAATATTGAGTTATAGGGACCTCTGGTCTGACTCACACACATTACGGTTTGACAGTCACTGCGTGCACAGATGTTGAAAATCTGACCATTTTCTGGAGGAATGGTGCTTTATAAATAGTGGCAAGTGACTTGACAAATAAAGTGGCTGGAACAAAGATGAGAGTTTTTGTAGCAGTTCAATAAATGGAAGGGGCCATTGTCCTGTAACAGTAGCATTGGTTATCCCTGTGGAGCAGAACATCCTGAGAGGACAGTGTTTGTCTGAAGGCTAAGCCTGCGAGGGTCCTCCTCCCAGCAGTTGCTGTAACAGTCAACATGGTCACAAAGAATATCTACTTATGTAGCTCTGAATCTAGGGCCTCATTATGTAGTGTTAACTAAATAACGAAACACTGTCAAAAAAACTTTTTCCCCCCAAAAAAGCTCTTAAAAATCCTACACAAGAGGCTAGACAACTGCTACTTTTAATGCAGGCTACTGTGTTCCTGATGCTCCAGCAAGAAGACCATGTGATAACACTACACAGTGATTTAAGGAATCTTGAGCAGGATGTTAAAAGAGTTTTTTTTTTTTAATATTACTTTGGAATAAAGAAGAATTTAGAAGCTGAATGATTATGAAAATCTGTCCTCTTAAAATATTTCTAACAATTACTGAAACTTAGAAACTGCAAAAAAAAAAGTTTATTCTTTTGTTCTTCATTTAAATAAACTGAGAGAATAAAGTTTTTGGTGGACAATTAATCTCTTTATCATATCTAAGTCTTTTAACATTTCGTTGAGATCTCATTTTTGTATAGAGATATTTGAATCTCCTAATTACAGTGATTTAACACCTGATTCCTATTGTCCAAAAAATTTACTTTGTAAAAGAAGCCTTTTGATCACTTACAAAATCATATCATATAAACTTGCTACTTGTTAGCAAGAGTTTGACATGCAAAAAGTTGAAAAAGTTTACTTTTACCTGCACCAAGGTTAGTTGGTAGGAAAGCAGCCAAACCCACAATTTTAAATTTGGTTCCCCAGATGTTAGATGTGACCTGAGCAAGATAGTTTTGCTGCAAAGAAAAAACAAGTTCATTTTCACCTAACAAAAATTGTATTAAGCTCTAGTAAACACCTTGCAATCAAGCGAGTGATAATATAAATTCAGCTCCTTTTATTTTATTTAGAAAAAGCCTAATGTGTCTACATATCAAGTGCTAGCACCCTGCTATTAAGAAGCCTGGCTTGGATATCTGAACACCATTAGGAATGACGTCCACAACAACCACACAGACTGCTTACAGCTGCTGAAGAACCGCAGAGCATCACCGCTGCCTAATGAGAAGAGGGCTGTTCAGATGCTTCCTCTTCCTGCACAACAACACAGTGCAGTTATTCGGTATTTCGGGAAGTAGGATTCCCTGCCCTTTCATTCTATGCCTAAGAATCACTTTATAAACAAGAAATAAGATAGAAGTGAATTATTCAAAGAGACAAACATATTTTTCCTGGAGCTTCCAAAGCAGTTTTCCAAAGCACTGCATTCATGGTGATCAAATTACGGACCTGAAAGATTAAGTGATCTTCTGGAAAGCCAGAGTCATGCTCTCGGCACCAGCAACAGAATCTATGCCCCATTCAAAGGTCTTTTGGCCCTCTCTACAGTCACTGCTATGCAAGTGACTTAAAACATTCTACTGTAAAGAAAAAGGTGACATGATAATCAATAGGGAGAGGAGAAGAAAAAAGGAAAAGGAAAGGAACAGGAAAATGTTGTTCAATACCAACAAAATGTTTGCCCCAAACAGTTCTATAGCCACTGAATTTCATTTACCAAGAGATCATAACACGAAGAGCACAAAATGATAATTGTTTGCCTCTTCCAATTACAACTGTTCCATGTAATTATGAAATAGAGAACATTTGGCTCCCTGACCAATGATTTCTTTCTCTACAGATTCCTAGAAAAGCCGGTTGCTCTGGTGGCATGACGATAGTGCTGAGAATTAAATAAGGACCATTTTACCACTTTCCAACTGGCAAGAACATCAGGTAGAATACAATCTCTCACAGAAGAATTTTTTTAAGAGAAGTCAGTGGGGCCAGGATTTATCAAACAATGACATCGGATATTACGGACAATTCCTAACAGAAGCAAGCAAGCTGTATTTGTATTCTGGTCTTGCAGCAATGCACACTATACCTGAGTAATATCTTCTAAAGGAAACTCCCTTCGGGTTAGGCTTGGTGAACCAATAGAAGGTTTCCTTATTGGTAACCTTGGAGATCTTGATATCTCTTGTGCAGCTCGTGACATCTTTGGAGATTTGCGAGCTTCGATATTGATTCTGTATATAAAGCAATAATTAGAATCATCAACTGGCATACAACAACACACAAAATGAATGTCTCTGAATATACAGGTGGTAATAAAAAATGGTATGGTGTTTTCTAGGTGACCAATGGATACTATTTAGTCTACAGGAAAGAGAGCTAAGGGTCAAATTAAAGATGTGTAAAGCCCAACACACTTGAGGTAACTCGGATCACACACTCTTAGAGTCACTTAAAGCTTACAGTAGTTCTGGATGCAATAAAGCCTCCGCTAAGCCATAAAGATGCGTAAGGCTGAATTACTTGGGCTCTGCAGACTTTGAGCAAAGCCTGTGGAAATGGGGAGGTGACATCTCAGCAGGCAGCGCTCAGCACTAGGAGGGCAAATCAAGGCTCCACAGAGGCAGCCAGGGCTCTCGCGCTGCACCACAGGTTACTGACTCCCACTCCCCATTACACAAAGGGTGCTCAGAATGCGAGACCAGGGAACTGGAAAAGGTCACTGGAAAAAAACGGCAAACAAAAGTTACATTTCAAAAGTACATTTTATAAACCAAAGTAAGCACATAGTTTACTGTTTTTATTTTATTTTGAGGATGGTGGTGGTGTTTTTTTTTCTCTTGAGCCATTTCTGCTTTAGGCTCAGGAACTGATGATTCATTTGCTAAATACCTCAACTGAACCCTTGGGTATCTCATGCTGTCAAAAAAAAGGGTTGCTTCTCCTCTGCCACACGCTAGAGCATCTCATAATATAAAGTAATCTAAACAGTATCAGCTGCAATTAGAAGGCATCGAGGCCTTAATCCTGCAAAATGAGGCTGGCAGGTAGACACTGGTGCCTATGAGAGCCACCGCTGACATCAGTGAGGCTCATGCAGGTGCAGAGCTCTGCCTGTGCACATCAGGAAGGCACTGAATAGGTGGAAGGAAAGCAAACAGAATAATAAAGAACTTAGCAGCATATTTTGCATATTGTTACACAACCTCATCAACCCAGTATGTGTGGGAGGATTTGTTTGTTAAGGCTTCACCACAGCTGCAGCACCACCTATGCCAGGATCAACAGCATGGATTTATGAAGGACTGAAAATACCCGAGGAGACAAATACTTTAACTAGTCCAGCAATCCTAAGCATTGAGGAAGTAAAAACACAGACTTTTTGGAGGAGAAAATCCGTGATGCCATTCTGGCAGGCTGGGGAGGGGAAATTTCACAAGTCCTGAAGTCTAACAGATCTGGCAAACTTTAGTAGATTAAACTGCTAATACCACAGTTAAAATAGAGAATATAGTTGACTCTTGCACATCTATGCTAGTATGCTGCATGACCTTATACACAATAAAACAAAAAAGAAGCACCTCCTCTCCAAATGATACTTCATTTCAGTGAACGCAATCCTGTCTGTACGGCACCTAGAACACTGCATCACAAGGCTGGAGCTACGAGATATTAATATTCTATTCACATCAAATCAACACATAATGCTTAGTTTTATATTTAATTATTTCCTTCTCTGCACCCTTCAACAACGCATATATGGACACTACTACAGAACTGAATTGGCAAGATGATAAAGTTAAAGTTGAAAAAGTTGAAACACAACACAATTATTTTGCTAGTTATACAAACAAAAAACTCAAAACCAAACTGCTTTAAATGTTACCTTTTTGTTACAGACGCAGTTTCCTGCCAAACAGATGCTGATTCTCACTTACACATTCAGAACCAAAAAAATCTGCATACTATTCTGTATGTAACTAGGAAAGGACAGACAGCAGACCAAAGAATGAACTACAGCTTCCCACACAAATAACGCTTCTTGCTTGTCATGGGCCATGTCCTTCGTTTTTTCTGAGCTGATAAGCTGCTCTGAGAGACAGGCAAACCTGGGATTTTGCCTGCATGATTACTGCAGCTAAATACAGAGGAGGGTTTTAAAAGCTACAGAAATTCTCCTGTGTTGTGCCAACTCTCCAGAAAATTGCAGTTTGCTCAAGTAGATTACTGCTTATAAAAGTTTGCTTTTAATTTTATGAGGTGTCAAGGGAGGGGAAGGGAAGGGAAAGGAAGGGAAGGAACAAGAAAGGAAGAAAACCTGGGAAAAAGAATAAAACTCCAAGAAAAAAATACCTGGGGAGTTTGGGTGATTTGCTAGCTCGGCTGATTTTGGGGGACTTCTTTGCTGCCCAGTCGTCACTCAGTTCGATATCGCTGGAGTCAGAGCAGTTGCAGCTGTCAATCACAGTGGAAATCAAGCTGTTTCCATAGATTTCATCTATCAAGACAGGTCCCAAAAAATGTAAGTGCTGATTCAGAAAACAGACCCAACTACAACCATCCACCATCAGAAACATAAATCCGATCCACTAGCAGTAGCTGACATAAAATTGTGCAGAGATAATTAACTGTTTTTCACTCTGCCTAGTATAAGCTCAAAATTTCCAATGGCATTCAAGCGGCTTCAAAATTGAGAATAAAGAGTATTTTCTGTTAATTAGCAACCTATTCTCTACCACTCAGAATATAAGAAATTCCCTTTTGTGAACCAGAATGCAGTGTGGTATTATTTCAGATGCTTGAGCTTAGTTTATACTAAAGAGCTTTGCACATCAGAAAAATCATTTCAGATGCCATCTTTCATGTTTCATGGAAGACTAGAGAGATACAAAGATTTTTCATTAATTCATCGGGATTTAAGATCCAGAATATTTCTGTATCATTCTTATACAGAGCTACAATTCACTTCTACCTGCTTTCCCATCTGTTTTAGGATCCATGATGACAAACTCTGGCCGTAACTTGCTGATACGACGTCCTTTCAGGATAGGCACCAATCCCCCAAGGTATTCCAAGTACAGAGTGTAACATGGGCCACCGACCTCTGGATCATCCTCTGTCCGCTTCATTGTGCAGTGAAGTCGTTCGTTGCCAGCTGTTGGGTAGCTGACAAAATCTCTCATATTGTTTGGGTCTGGGATAGGAGGCTTAATTGAATGAAGGAAGGAAAAAGAAAGTTTCCTAGAGGTTACTATTTTGTTTTCCCGTGGCTACTTAATCCCAATCCAAGTAATCAAATTTGAATCCAGATCTAATCTAACAGGTCAGGATCAGCGCAGGTCACTGTGTGAGCTGAGAGCTTTTAAGCGTAACTACCCTGATAGTGTAAGGACTCATGTAACAAGAAGGGAAGCAACAGTTTTACCATGACACAGTGTTACCATCAGCTTCACAAATCTTTATGATTCACAAGTGCATTTTACCTTGGCATGTTCTTGGACAGGCCATCCCCATAGGAGAATGCAGATCAGGATGTGTGAACCTTCTTCTCAGTTTTAATAGGCATTAAATAAATCTCCTTTCCCCCGCAATAGAGTACATCTTTCATATTCCTCTTTCCTAGCTAGGAATCAGCAGCTAGACTGCTGGGCTCTTGAAGAGGAGTAACCCTTAATCAAGCTCTTTTAACCTTCTTTTATGCAGGACCAGGATTTTATCCATTATCATTTAGGAGAAGCATGGGGGGGCGAGGGGGTGGAAAAGCAACCCCCCTACACACTGCGTTTCCTTTTACCTTGATTGTTGGTATAAAGGCAGTGGTGAGGTATGAGCAGAGGCGAGGCGGCAGGCTCAGCTTGCTGACATCCTTGTCGTCCCGCAGACAGCTGGCGATGCTCTGCTGGCACAGAAGCTGCAGGCTGGACACCCGGTGCTCCACTCTGACAACATACAGGGCAGGCCCAGAAGCCATCAGCAGGCGCGAGTCCCTGTGACCCCAACAGATGGAGATGATGGGACGCTGCAGGAAAAGGAAGAAGCCACAACTTGAAAGGAGCACGTACTTTCTCCCACACAACTCTACAGTATGTGAAAGCAGCACCAATCCTGTTACCCAAGTTTTCTAGCAACGTAAAGGGACAGGCTATTGCCCACAAGAAGGGAGAGAAATGTGAACTCCTGAAATTATCAATAACAGCAGTTATTGATGTTTAGGCAGTGCTTTTTACCCACCAGTCTTAAACCTCTTCACACAAGTAATTGTCCCTTGAATTCACTACCTAGATGGGGAAAATGAAGCACTAAGAGTGTAGGTGACTTTAAATTCACATAATGTTGAAGAGCAGAATCTTTTGATGTCCAGCTCGTATTATTTTTTTTCAGTCATTTAATCTATTTTAACCTCCTACTAAGGGCTCACATTCTGCAAACAAGAAGTTAAATCATTTGCTCAGAGTCACTTAGTGAAACAGTGGACAAAAGCCAACTGGCTCTCACTTTGCAGCCTAAGTCTTTCACTGCACAGGGCATTTTTTGGAACATTCTCAGAGAAACTGAACTGTAAAGGACCAGCATGAACCAAATGATGGATGGCCTTTCAGTCATCTGCTTCTCCACAACCATAAATACTGAAATTCACAAAAGTAAGCCAAAAACAAAAGAGTTCGGTGACCGGTATTGAGTGTTAGTACTCTGAGCAGTATGGCAAAAAAGCATCTCAAAGGCTCCCCTTTGCACATCAGTCCCTGCTGCACGAACATGAAGAGTCCCCGTGATGACAGTGCGTGCCACACAAATTCAGGACAATTAAAAGGACTGACTTTTCATGCAGTAGGTCGTCTGCCCTCTCAGTTGCAGGCATCAGATAACAGCCTGATTAAAACACTGAACAGACTGCATACTTTACAAGCACCGGCTTCAAGAGCTATGCATGCTAAGATAAGGGTAAATTTAAGCTTCAGGGTGCAAATTGATCCTGATGTGTAAAACTGGTGCACAAACATCTTTTAGCTTTATCCAAGAGAGCCGGTTATGCTTGCAAGGCGCTCTCCAGACTCTCTTCCTAAAACCTTTTCTTTATGTAAAGCACCAGGGTGTTATGATCTTTTATAGACCTATCACTACTGACTTTTGCCCTTCATGAGTACAAGATAGCAATCTTATAGCTGCCATTTCTACACAAATAAACAACACAGGGTAAGAAAGAACCTCTTAATTCATAAGAGGCTGCAGGCTGCAACTACTGCACTACAAAATGTTTACTCCTTCCTGAGAAGTGCTCCATTCTTTTCACAATCCTGGACATGCGAAAGTTTAAGCAAAAGTGTTCCCTATTTAAATTATGGTTCTATACTACTGAAAGGATGCCATCAATTTCAGAATGCCTGAATCTTGCACAAAACACACCAAACGAAGTAATTATACAGAACAACATGTGCTCATGTCAACACATGATTACTCCTTTCTGGTACAGCACCGTACCCACATATCTGGTTTAAATCAGCCCAGAACTTACTAACAAATCTGGGGAGGGGGAAAAAAGTTTTCAATTACAAGTTCAAAATGCTTAAAGACAAGAAACTGTGACAAGACATTTTTCTTGTCTATGTATGATATAAAGGAAACACAGCTGCATGACATTCTACCGATCTCTATCATCAAGATAGGGGCAGGATGAAACAACTTTCTCAGAAAAACACTCTCTCTCCCATGTCATCCTAATCTAAGTTTCAAGAAAAACATCAGTTTTAAAGTTAGAGGAATGAAGCAGGTTCTTTTTCACTACATCTCGGCAACACACACAAACACACACACACACACTTCCATGGAGGCAAAAACCTTCAGGCTGACTGATATGCAAACAGAAAGCAGCAACATGTGAACACTGTCATTTTCACAGTAATTGCTAAAGGCATTTTGCAGAGGAGAACTTCAAAAGAATTGAGAAATCCCTCATGTATCATCAATAATTATTACATAGCCTGTTATAACCACAGATGTGGGATAGTCTTAGTCAATCCTCAATCTGACTTAATTTTATATACTCAAAGTACTGAATATGAAAATTGGAACACTCTCGTGTCGTGAGTTTACAGAGTAGATTTGAAGTGTTTAATGGTGTTTTGATGAGAAAGCGCAACACAGTGTTCCTTACTGATGGGTATTTTCATGGTCTGAGAGCATGGCTTTAACTCTCCTACTGTCCTCCCTGAGAGCAAGGAGACGGTTCATTCTGTCGATAAAAACAAAACAAAACAGAATTGAAAAGACATTGACTAAGGTTAGGTGCTGCCATACCATATGACAGCCGGTGAAAGGCACAAGTAGCCATGTCCCTGACTGCCTCGAGGAGTGAACTGCAGCATGGGCAGAGCTCTCTGCCTGATCCCTGTGGATCTGCACCACCTGCTTCTGCCCCGTTCACACTGCCACCACCAGAGCATACCTCTGAAGAGGGGAAGGAATAAACAAATGTGTGGCTTAGCACCAAAATGTTTGCTTATTGTAGACTTTAATGCCGGAAGAGATTATGAAATCTAATATTCCAGCTATCATAACCCATTACACCACATTGAAATAGCCCTCTGTTTATCCATTTAATTGAGCTAAATGAAACCACTTTTATCGACAGGCTACTGATCCAGGTGGAGAAGAGCAGAGATGCAGATAGCACCATAGACAGTACAACTTAGAAGCTTAAACATATTCCTCAGGAACAGATTTTTGAAAAGTTTTGAAATGCTGGATGGGACCTCTGGCAATAAAGCACTGGAGGATTGAAGAAGAGTATGAAGTCAGAAGTCACAAGGCACTGCCTCACTGCATGATTTCCCCTCAGCTTCCCAACCTTAATTCAGCCATTTTCTAGCTTTTCAATGCCTGCCTCCCTTAAATCTTGTTTATATATTTTACGTAAACAATTGCCTGTACGAGTGGGCACACATTTAAATACACACACAACATGACACCTACATGGCACTGTTTGTAGATCACCGCATTTACACTCTTCCATTTGCATACTGCATCTCCTCAGCACATGAAAGGGCTCGCAAAGCCCCCCGCGCACATCTCACGCACTCTAGTCTCACTGAACAGCGCCTTAGCTGTATCTGTTTGCATTTGCTTACTGATTCACCAGACATGCCCAGCTGGCAGTTTTTCCGGGACAGCATTTCTACGGCACGGTCAGTTCTGTAGCGCTCCTTGAGTGTAATGTCCAGCAACATTTCATTCAGTGAAGGGCTGGGATTTAAAATGAGGTTCAGGGAAAATTAGCTCAACATTGGAAGTTTGCGGGAAATAAAAGATCACCCAAATGCCAGATCTGGCCTGGCTTTTGAATGCACTGTTCTCAAAAACTGCCCTTCCCACTCTTCCCGTTGAAGTACAAGGATATGGATCACACACAGCAGCAAGACTGCTAGCCCACAGAGCTCCTTGCAAACTCTGCCAAGGCAAAACAATTGCCCTGCAATGACCAATGGAGAAGCACTGCTCCCCATTAGGCAAAAAAAGAAGGAAGGAAAGAAGCTTTTGATATCTCATAAACTTTACATGTGTTATACTGTACTCGTCAAAAAATGAACATGCAGATTCTAGCACAGGAGACAATTTTATTTTACATGTTTTCACACTTGTTTTTTTTTCCTACCAAGAACAAGGAAACACAGCTACAAATCATGTGACTTCTCATCTCATTTTTCAAGCAAAATCCCATCAGGTTTTGAAGGATCTCACAACAAACATTCACGTAAATGAATGAATGAATTCCAGGGTTTATATGCAAATATGAAAGCCAAGCTGAACTACTATACAGAGAAAGGATTCAGCTTTCCAACCATAATACATTAAAAGTAAGTCCTAAGTGCCAAAAATAACATATTTTATCAGGAGAAATACTGACTATAAGCACATCTCAAAAAGTGGTTAACAAGAATTCTTTTGACATTTTTTTAAGTGTGAGCTTAAAAGTCAGATACTCCTAATTCCATTTTGTACACCTTGGTTGGGATGTGTACTCCTCTTGGAAAAGCAGCCAGAAATGGATATGCCTGCTCAAGGCAGCACTCTGTAGCTGCCTGCTGCAATATAATTTATGCATCTTTCATCAGCTCCAAGCCATTCAAGTCAATGAAAACACACTGCTGGCTTTGCTTCTTAATACTTCCCTTGTACTCAGAAATCCTGAGCCCTAGGGCTTGCCTGCTGCTTGCACTAATCCCTTGGCTACTGGGACTGAAATTCCCAGTGGTTATGAAAATAAACATAAAATGGTATTTCAGGGCAGCAAGTCCAGCAACAAGTGAATTTTTTTGATGCTGGTCCCGCAGGAGAGAGAACCTAGTCACCAAATTGTATCTAGTGAATGGTATGCACGAGGAAAACCTCTAAATGACCCAGGTTGCCTGCTCTCTTCCACTTAAAACTGCTGTCGTACAGATACAGATACACATCCTGTCTTTCCCTCTGCTTTTTTCAGAGAGACCCTGCAAGGTGCAGTGGCTGGAGAGCCCAGCTGGATCAATGGTGAGTTCTGCTTGCCTGTCTCTCTGCTGCCATAGAGTCCATGAGTAACTGCTGCAAAGTCACATAATTTCTCGTGTTCCACATATTTGCCACAGAGAGTAATCACAGTTGGTGGGGTTAAAAGTAATGTACACTACGAGGTGGTCAGAAATTCTACTGATGAGGCCTTATGACTTTCTATAGAGCAAACTATTATTTGGTATGCAGATTTGCTTCTTACATCTTCTCTCTCACTACAGTAAGTTTTTTTTTTTTTTGTTAAGATCTCAGGAAAACAATGGGATTTACAGAATGAGTCTTCTCCTAGACAAGTGTTTCTACTTTGCAGTCACGAGTACCGAAGATTCCTGGATTCCTGGTAATGATCCATTTTTGTGGCAGTCAGAGTTTAGAGCAGTTCTCTCTAACCTGACAATATCAAGGCCTTTACTGATATCCAGAAGAACACCTCAGTAGCTAATTCAAATTGTTGCTCTTTCAGTAAGAAAATAAACTCTACTTGAAGCTTCCATGTCATTCAATAACAGCTAAATAGCACCAATCTCAGGGGATACAAATGAAAGGTGATGTTAATCCAGATGCAAACCTGAACACTCTAGGTGGAGTGAATAAAAACAAAGCAAGCAAGGTCTGCTCAGGTAGGTAACACAAAACACAAAGATACAAAAGGTAGTCTCTTCTTTCAAAGTCCTTAAGATCTGAATTTAACCCAAAAGGTTTACTCTCATTCTCAGGCCTTAGTAAAATGGATTTTATATAATTACCAGGTTTCTGTCTCGCAATGCTCTTTTCTGCTCAGGTGCTGGGACTTTTATAGCACGGAAACAGCCATTTGACAGCTACAAAGGCCAGCATTGAGTACTGCATCTTTGAATTCTGCAACGACTTCTGCTGCCTGCAACATGTTAACAGCAGGTGGATCTTCCTCTCAAAGACTCTTAGAAATCTCTTCCATGCAGACTTAGTTTTTGGTTCACCGCTTTGAATATGATACTGAAAAAAATATGATTGCAGCTTTTCTGCCTCCTCACAATGAAATATGCATCTAACTTCTTTGCATATTATTTTGGCACTTACTGGACTCAGCTCTGTCTTCTTCATTGCACTTTAAGTTTGAATCTGTTCTTACCCCAGCTATACAGTGGTATAAAATCACAAGCTAATGTCAATTTACTTGAGAATTAAGAGATGTACAGATGAGATAAGCATGAGGATTTTTGAGTCCATATTCTTGTTCCCCTCATCCTCTCTGGGACACATATGAAAAACATTACAAAAAACAGAAAAGGAGTCAGCATATAAGCAACACATTTGAGCCAACAGACAATAATTTCACAGATTTTGTAAAGTTGAAAGTTAGGCAATTCTTTAGTAATGATGCAGGAGACTCTTCTGATTCAAATACAAGTGGGAAGGTACAAAGCAGCTGTATCCACTCAGGAAAGACCTTTGTGACAGAAGATCTGATATAATAAAGACCTGCCTGCACAACAAACAAGAAATTCTGAAGTGACAGAAATCGGTTTGAGCATGTCCGATAAACAATTTTAGAAAGACTGTGAAGGAGCCTGAATTAGTCCGATTATTATAATTGTCATCTCAGATTAATGCCAGGAAAGGTTCTGAGGACTTAACAAATCAAAATAAATGTCTTCGTAAAAAATAAATACCCCTTTAGTTAAATATATATATATGACTGGCAGGGCAGCCTGCTGTTTTTAGTGCATTTTTAGATGCTGGAAAAGCTAGCTAAAAGAACTGGGACTGTTTTTGGTAGATCAGATTTGTGTTTGTGAACACAAAGGGGAAGGATGTTAAGTGAGAAGATTTACAGAAATTGACAGTAGTTTTTGAATACTTAGCAGCTGATCAGCAACTTTCAAATATCTTGAAAATATCTATATATTTTCTCTATAGAAAATCAGCATTGACTCTTTGGAGTCACAGTATGGATCCATTTTTCATATAACTGCTCCCAGTTATATCAAGTCTGAGGGGACTTTCTGAAGACCCTCCAGAAAGTTCTCTGTTCAAAGGCCTTCATTCTGTCAAAGAAATTTGATTCTCCATAGTGGAAGTCCCTGATTTGCCCAGCCTTTGCCAGTGTTTTCACCTCTTCCCTCTACATAGTAAATATATTTTGGCAGAGTTTCAAGGTGGCAGTGAATGAGAAAGCCTGTTATGCTATGCTAACTCTACCATTCTGCTTATGAACATAACTTTTCATAAGAAGTTCCATGTTCATTTGGAGACTTCCAAAGAAGTGTGATTTCCCTGTTCACAGTTTTATAGCCAGCAAAGTAGGCTTATGACTCATAAAATCCTACACTGATGAGAAGAGCTTAAGAAAGTTAATCAAATTATATAAATGATAATCAAGTGATAGAATGCCAAAAACATACTAAAGGTGGAAGAGAAGGTGGGATATAAACAACCTGGAAGATGTTTTACACCATGACAAGTCACCATTAAGATGAATAAACTGCAGTACTCAGTTCTCTTCTGCACTGTGGTCTGCAGTGAGTTTAAGTACATGCCAGCCAAGTTGCATGTAAATTCTGCATCTGTTTTAGACTGTGTTTTGTTATAAACAATTCAATAAAATTCATTTTTTCCTAGCAAGACACTCAAGACAGACAAACAGCACAAACATTGACAGTTGCGTGTATTTTACTGACAAAAATTTCAGGCCTCTGCTTTACGGACTGGAACAGAGGACCTCACCAAAAATCAGTTTTGTACAATTAATCTGCTATTTTGTGTGTGTGTACGTGTTCAGTGTTGCTTTATCTTTTTAACTTCATATGAGGAGCAATACTCATATAGAATAAATGTGCCCTTCCAGTCACATATACGTGTACTTCAAGATAAACAGTTTTACTAGAAGAGCTTGAGATGCAGAAATTCTCTTCCATTTGCTTTCAGTAACCAGTGATGAATTTTATAAAATCCAATTACAAGGCTGACTGCCATTTAAAAAAAAATAATGTATTTACTCTGATAAATTTACCATCAGATAAATTACTAGGACCACTGACTTATTCCATCATCTTTGGATATGCATCACTGGAGCAGAATAACAGAAGCTACTAGCAATTTTTTTTGCAACAACAATTTCTATCTGACGTTGTTAGCAAACCAAGTGTTTTGCAATGTTCTAGTATAACCATTATTCATCTGGTAATATTGTTAGACCAGCATTTGAAGACACAGAAGCACTACAACCACATGAGGAAATACAGGTGCCTTTCTGAGAGATCTCCTCATATCCTCCTGCAGCTGAGTACATCTGAATTCAAATGCACTACAAAAAAGAGAAATAAGCATTAACTAATGAGAGAAGATGTCTCGCTCTAAATTTAGGCTGGTTTATACACTCAGTTCTTAGATTAATATATCAGCTTGAATGTTACTTTTAGCCTTGTTTCCTAAGGATACGAAACTCAGTGATTTTGCTATTAATTACTAGTTGCTGTTCCCTCCTATCCTGATTTCCATCCTTGCAACTTACAAAGCAGTTGGCCAATTGCATTTTAAGTTGTCAAAGGGGGAAAAATTCTTTGTGACACTAAGAGACTACAAGTTTAGTGAGAATTAACAGCCAGAAAGAGGAGAAAGGCTCATGTTAACATTTTCACTTTGAGAAATACTGCAGGATGACCTTGACAGTTAACAGTTCTGTATGACGTGTCAGTTGGTCCACAAGAACTCACTTTAGAGCGCAAGAGTTAGCCCTCACATCAGCCACAACATGTGCTGACTTTCTCCAAGTTGATTAAGAGGAGAAAAGAGAACTGAAAATCTGAAAAGCAGTTGAAGAGGTATAGGGAGAACCGGAGGGAATGAAGATATCTAAGTGAAAGAAAATCTGACATTACTGGAAACAAATTGGGGAGCAGAAAGACAAGCCTGTGCAGACGAAAACCTTAAGGCAACTAGACTCCTTCACTTTCAGTTGCTTAAAGAATATCCTAATTTTTCCAGGGAGTTATACTGATTAAAAGCCTAATATGGATATATTGTATTCTGGTACTCAAAAACAGAATATGGTGAGAGTAGTTTCTTGGTCCAGGAATTAAGCAATACTGATACAAACAAGTTTTTGTCATAATTAATACACAGAGTAAAGAACAGTACTACTTTGCTTAAGCGGCTAAGACAAAAAAGCTGTGTGTATATGTATGTCCTTTAGTCACCTAAATCAGTGTTAGATGCCTCTCCATATATTTAGGTTGGCTTTAGAGAAGATTTTTTGTACTACAAAACTAAGGAATTCTATCCAAATTAAACTAACATTAATAAGCACAGGTTAGCGCTAAATATGAGCCAACATAAAAGCTTAGCAGCCGTTTCACTATGTCATCCTTTTGTATCTACCTCAGATCAGGGTACTGAAAGAGAAATGATAATAAACAGTATTATCATTAATCATAATTAAGTAAATATATCTATAGCATTTTCCTTCACTTTTGGATTTCAAAGTCATTATAAATTAACTTTTTCACTGTGTAACAATCAAAAACCAGAACAGTCATCTCCATTCTACAGAAAATCAAATAAACTATAGACTGACATTCAGTTTTGTTCAGAAATATCAACAAAGACCTATGAAAAATTTTGTCTTCCTAAGTAGGACAGAGATCATGTATTGAAATTTACTCGTCAAATAACATGATCAAGAATACAGTGAACGCTGTATGGTACGTATGAACAGACACAAGACTTCCTACCCAGAGCCCTGGCATATATGGATAAACATCATTCTTCACTTTTTGATGCCATAAAAAGCAATATGCTACATCAGAAAGAAAATGATTGTACACTGGAAAACTGCATAAACACAAAAAGAATAATCTTGTGGCTACGATATTGGACTTGGAATATTTCACTCCAAATCTAGGCTCTGCTACAAGTTCTCTAGTCTTGTTCCTAAGTAACTTCTCTGTAAAAGCACAGAGTTTCCTTTTTCTATTTTGTGCTTTCATGGTGCAATGGTGCTTTGGGGAACAGACTGTTTCTCATTATATGAGAACTGCACAACGCTAGGCATGCGCAATACCTAATGAAATGTATCTTAGAATCTGCTGTAGTCTTGGACCTCTACCTTAATGCAAACAATAATTACTTATATCACATTTTTCTGTAAATCATATTTTATGGCACATCAAGGGCATATTGCAAGCCCAGGTCTATACCAAACAGCTACTGTGAGAAGAACACGCCAGTAAAGCATTAAAAACTGACTTCAAAAATACACCTTACCTGAACAGGGGTCTCCAGAGTGTAGATATGTTCCCCACGCACATTGTAGAACTTGACAAGAGCACTTTTCAACATGGAACCATTGCCAAGATCAGCTAGCTGACTTTGCTTCTCCATACCTGCTACTGCAAGCAAATCTCCCTGTGTACACCACTGTACCACCACATCTGAAATCAAAGATAATTTGCAACATTTATTTATTACAATCATTAGGAACAGTGTTTCTAGATGTGCCTAGGTGACTTGAGAACCTAAAACATGCTCTCAGAGGTTGGTTACTTAGAAGCATCAACACTTTCAGTAAAGTATGAGCATATATGCACTTCTGGGAATGTCTTTTCTGATTTCTTTAGTAAAAAATGTGTAAAAAACATTAGTTTCTCTCACTCTATGGAAAGTCGAGAATATAAATCAGAGGCTAAATTTTGTTCCTAAGTACAAGAATTTATTACACATATTAAAACTAATGTGGAAGATCTTACACATGTTTTTGGAGGTAAGTGGAATCAAGCAAACACAGACAAATAAACCTCATTGATCAAGAGAGTAGCAATGACTATTTGTTTGGAAAGGCCTACAGTGCATAGAAGCAGCATAGTTGGCAATGCTGCATATTTTCACTGGCTGTAAGCATAACATTTAATATAACTCAGATCTACATTGTCAAACTGGAAAGACTTTTGGATTTTTGACCATAAATATATATAGCCTCCATGGCTTTCTTTTGACAAATTATTTGTGAGAATCTATTCATCTGTCTAGCAGGTATTTGCCAGAAGCACACAGGGATTGATCAGTCTTTCCTTTATGTGGTTATGAATATACGTATCAGTTACTTCTCCTACAGGCAACTCATAATGAGGAATGCCCACAACTTAATTCAGAGATGCTGATTTCAAACCCTAATATCCTTCAGTTCTTTGTCACCCTTCATCAAACACACTGAAACAGTATATTGTGTTTCTGCTTGTGTTTCAGGGGCAGATTTGCATGTGCAAGGAATACTGAGTGAGTCCTTAAACCTCTCTGCCCTCAAACCAGGAGTGGAAGGTAGCTATTCTGTGCTGAGACAAAACGAAGACAAAACTTTCATGCTGTGGGATGATCAGTCTACCAAGAAGCTTTTGAAGATGTTTGTGGGCAAAAAGTAGTCTTCAAATGACGAAGCAGTAGAGAAGGCAGAGTTGGCAGGAAGGCTCTCGAAATTGTTTCAAATTGTCAACTTGTCATTGTCAGGGACTTTTATGGGTAATTTTAAGTGGTTTTGTATTACTTCAACTGTTGCCTTTCTGAAGATATTTCTTTGAAGAATAAAGTTTTTCTACATATTGGAGGCAAGATGCGTGTGTTTCAAGTTTTTTTTTTCATAAACATTGTGTTGTGCTTTTTTGCTTTTAGTCCTCAGCCTTTTAAGTAATCTATAGTTGAATTTAATTCATCTTTTCCAGCAAATATAATGAGAGACGTGTTAAAAATCAATAAGGCAAGCAGATCAACTCCACTTTTAGTAACTGACTTATCTACACAGTTACCAAAAAGAAAACAAAATCTCCTTTGGATAAATATTTTCAGGTAAAATTCTCAGTTGTTGGCCATACAAAGAGCAAGAGGTATGGTTACTTCATCTAGAAGTTTCCTCTTTCTCTAAAAACTCCCAGAATTAGACTACTGCAAAGGCACACAGCGACTTTATGAATTAAAACTTCTCTCCATGCAGAGAGACATAAGTTGTAATAAGAGTTACGGCAAAGTAAGGTAATTTTTGATAGTTAAAAATAGTGGGTTTTTTTGCTATGGATAAAGATTTGGTATGGAATACTTATTTTATATATATACAAGAATATCAATTAGCAAGATGTATTGTAATTAATCAAAACTTCTTTATTCTCTCAGAATAACTTGTTCCCTTATAATTGAAAATTCTAGCCAGATTTTAAGATTTGTATAGAATATAATATTGTGATCATATATGGTTACTAAAATAATGGAAGACACCGTGAATTAAAGATACAAACGAAGTCTTACATAGCATGAGTATTTACAAAAACAGACATAAATTTATTAGTGCATTAAACTGAAAGAAAGCAAGTATCAATTTGCTCTATCATCTCAAATACTTAAATATTTTTCCAAGACAAGAAATCTATTAACCAAGCATTAACGTTTCACCAGTAGGTGTCACTACTCGTAACAGCAATAACAGCAGCTATGAGCTCTTCTGAGGGATAGGAAGTGCTAGGTTAGGAGAGACAGGCTCAAAAACATGAAGATTTAGACACATAATTAAAAATACAAGAAAAACAGAGCATGAGAAGGGGGAAAAAAGTCTTTTGTTTGTACCTTTCAACCCTGAGCGGATGACAGTAGGAGACAAGTCATCGTAGTTGTTCATTAAACTAATATCTCCTGACGTGAAGCTGACAGTAAGCAGCGGTTTGGTGTTCTGCATTGGCACGGGATATGCAGCTGGTCCATCTGCAAAAACAAGTTTGGGCACTGAGGAAAGAGTGAACTACAGAAGAGACGGCAGCCTGGCTGAAACATTGTGCTCAAGCCTGTTGTCACAAGGAATGGCTCAGAGTCTTAAAACCTGCCTCCACATAATTATTTCTGTAGAGCCTGTGGCAAAGGCAAAGCAGCTATAACTAGTTAGTTGCTTTGCTTTTGTGAAACCCAAACTCTCTTGCCTCACTTTGCTGTTATCCATGGGACAGTGGCTCTGGAACAGTATCACAAAAATTCAAAACAACATTGCATCCCTTGACTACTAATTTCTCTTTCACTTTAGGAATTAGATACCTTTATTTAACTGATCTCTAGGTTTCTAATGCCTTCAGCTCAGGTACAATTACACAAGACTGGTCAGTTTCAGGAGGTAACTGAAACGAGGTCTCTAGCATTTTTAAATGCAGCATATCCATAAGTGGCTTACGGATATACTGTTACATAATATAGCAGTGCTTTTCAATCCTTGTCCGCTGTCAACTCCCCAAAGTGTTCACAAATTGTAAACCAGTGCTTTGAAAGGTTTTCCTGAGTGCCAAGTTGAAAAGCTACATCGTAATATAATCACATTAAAAACTCTTTATTAGGTAAATTTGCTGCTTGAGCAAGTGCTAGGTACTCCTCTTAAAGTCATTAGAGACATCATAAGGCCTCTAAGAGAACATACCAGCCTTTCACAAATTGCTGTATTTGAAATGTTAAGAGCTAGGCAGCAGAATGAAAAATTATATGCCATCCTATGTAACAGGATTCTGGGCACTCAAAGACAGAGATGAGTTCAAAGGTGCTTGCAAAGCCATTCCTGAAAAATCTCTGCTCCTCTGGGCTTATTTTTCAGCATTCGCTGATATTCCCATGTCAAATTCATAAGGACCAATATCAGCATTCATAGCATTTGCTATTTAGTTCTTTTTGTTTACAAGTTCTGACAGGAAATACTCTCATCCCCCACAAAGAGTGGCTCTTGAGCCCAAACACCACCTTTAGAGTTATCAAAAATGAGACAGGGCCGGGCAAGAGTGGTATCAGACCCTGAACTTCTGAAAGAACTGATCAAAAATACTTCAGAGAAAAAAAAGGCTAGCAATTGCCATGTGTGTGTGTAAATTGGTAAGAAAAAAACACCAAATTGCCAGCCCTTCCTACATATTTGTGCGAGTCAAAGGCTTGTCACCTTTGAGAGGTTTATGTTGCACCCACTCTAAAGAAAACACATGATGTTTGGGTATTCATTAGAAGCTGGCTTGTAGCAAGCCCATCCACCCCCATTTGACTCAGACAAACCCAGCATGTTTGGATCATTTAAATTCTCTTCCATGCACTCTCCAGCTCCACCATGTCACAGCTGGAATATCAGTATTGCAGAAGAGAAACAAAAATCAATGTAACGCTCTGCCTTGTCCTTCATTTGAAGCTTGCTAGGAAATCTGAAGAGCCTAGAATCATTTCTTCCTTTTCTTCTAAAACTACAAATCTTACCCAGCACCAAAAGCGAAGCTGTGGCATCATGTTCATATTTACTTGAAAGTCAAAACAAATCATAGTTCAAAAGATGCTAACATTTCAGATGATCATGTTATCTTCAGTCATTATTTTCAAACATACGGTTATACTGATATACACATAAAATATTCTGCAAAAGATGAATTTTGGATTGCATACAAAACTGCAAGAGTCCTGATCTGAATTCAGATCTGAAATGCTGCAATGATTCAAACTCATTTTTAGTTATTATGCATTTTATTTTTTTACTGTACAATCATCTTTAACTTAAATCAGACTTTATACACTGGAACACAGCAACAGCTAAACTAAATCGTATAGACTGATCAATAGTATTAACCAAAAGAAACAATAATCTAGTATTTGAAATAGAAAGGGTGGGGGAAGAAGCAGCAATGGCTGTATCTTATTCCAGCCTATGGATACAGTGACCTGTTAGGTCTCTGCTATCTGTAATTTCCCAAATCAAAGCATTTTACCCAATGGATTTATATTTATATTTCAGAGAAAGAAAGAATTTCTTCTTGATCCTCAAATTGGCAATGTGTTCACACACAACTAAACCTGAAACAGCTTCAGTTACCCTTCTTATACCTTATATAATTGCAGGAAATACTTTCATTTCTCATCCTGATCTCTTTTATGTCAGGGCTATCAAGGATGGAACCACAGTGATGAGCATTCTCACGGGTTAACAGGGTTTCTGGGAAATGAAAGATGTATCATTTTCTGTTATGTCTAATACTAGTGTCTTTCTGAATGATTCTAAGTGATAATGCATTAACTTGTGTGACTGTCCCCTGGCTATATGCATACATACACACTACTGCAATATCTCACATCTGCTTATCAGTGATATCTGACACGCTCTCATCTCATGCTATTTGCTGGACTAAGAGCTTTGGGTTACATCGTTTGTGCGAAGAGAGGCTCAGTAGCACAGCTGGGACATGACTTGCCCGAGCCGCAGGGCAGGCAGCAGCAGCGCTGTGTGCACAACCACCCCTCTGCTCTGCTCACCCCTCTGTGCCACCCCCACAGCCCTCCAGCCTCCACCAGCTGAAACCAAAGAGGTCCTGCTGCTTCAATATGGTGTGAGCACTCGGTGCCATTCCAGGTGCCCAGGTCAAAACTGAGAGAGAACAATTCTGAACACAACCCTACCTTGCGGTGGGGAATAGTCATCAGAGTCGGTGTCGCTCTCGCTGCTGTCCTCCACCAGGAAGCTGGGGTAGTTCCAGGACATGCTGAGGATACCATCTGACTCGTGAAGGAGAACGTGGGCCAGCATTCGGCCATGGCAGTCCATGACAATAACCTGGCCATCAGCAGTGCCAAACAGTACCTGAAAGCAACAGAAGGGCCCCAGCCCAATCAAATGTCAGCTCCTGGCGCCTCCATGGAGCACAACTTGCAATTACATAGCTACAACAAAGAGGAATCCAAGGCAGAGCTGGCAGGGATTTGAAGCCGTGCCACAATAGGATGCTGCAACCAAAGATGTACACAGTCGAAAACAGCAAAATCAAACCATTACAACTACGAAATGCTGGAAGCAAGCAATCAGAACTTGTCTCTCTGGGGCATATAGGGTAAAAGCAGCTTCCATTGATTCAGAGCCAGCAGACATGGAAAAACGTCTTGTGTCTAGTTAATATCTGCGGGGAGATAGAGAGGAGTAAGTGAGACCTAGCTAGAGGAGGCAGAACACATAGAACACAACCACGACAGATGTTTATGTGATTGCTTATCTCAAAACAAAACATGCCAGTCTATTTGATAATGCCTGCAACAGGAGAAAAAAACTGACAGAGGAACAAGAAGTAACACAGGCTAGAAGTAAGGTCCTAAAATCTTTAAGCAAGTAATTGTTCACACCGGTACTCATTTTGTTTTATTTTAATAGGAGCCTTTACACTTTATATAAACTTGGCCATTACTACCACTGAAATAAGCTGGCAGTGACTCCACCATTATCTCTGGATTATATAAAAGTTTCTAAAGTTGGTGAAAAAAAACATGGCAGGCATCAGTTATAACAAGATGAAAAGGTTCACCTGACAAAAATAAGGTCTTGGTAGAGACTTGAAACAACTTGTGAGAAAGTGAAAGCTGAATAGAAAAGGACAGCGTATTCAATTAATGAACAACACGTAGAGAGGAGGTGGGAAAATGTGTTCCAAGAACAGAGATAGAAAGCAACATGATCCATCAACTGGAGGTGGATTATTATAGCCCAAGAGGAAGATAACATGTTTTATTATAGCCCAAGAGGAAGATAACATGTTACACGCTCAGGAAGGGATAAAGTAGAGCTTTTACCCACCATTTCAAATACAAAATGGATAATGCAAAGTGGGGTATGAGGAGAGGGAAAGTGGGCTTGTCCCTAAACTGCTGTTTAGCCAAAATGTGCTGATTAAGGTAACACTACATTGGAACCTACAATTTCTATTTTATGAGCATGTTCCTTCTTGAGGTTTTGAGCAAGATAAGATGCTGCACATGTGATGAATCTTAGAAAAATATCAGGAAATGCATTTTAATGAATTCATGAAATGGTAAATGCATTAGGCAGGGCTGCTCCTCCAATCACATAACTCTACATGAGGCAAATATGCTCTAAGCAAGTTTAAAGGCAATCATCAACTTGAAATGTAGTCCGTGCTGAAAAATGAAGCGAAAAGGAACGCCAGAACTTATACTTGCCCTTCAATCTACCACTTATTTGCTGTTTTATAATCACATTTCCACATAACTTAATTTCTCTATTGCCATGCCAGAGAGTCATACAAATGGAATAGGAAATTGCCTACGCATTGGAGGGAGAAAGCCTAAACTGAACAGATCTGGAAAAAAAAAAAAAAACCTATATTTTCGTATTTCTCTGTGACAGTGCTTGTAAATTTAAGGGCCTATTAATTAAATGCCCAGATGATAAAATTAATCTAGGCCTGTATCTTATCTATAACAGTGGTCATATATTCATGGAAAAGAATAGGTTCCCTGAAAAAGCACATAGTTCCTGACAAAAACAAACAATCAACAAAAAAACTATTTCTCCTTTATTTACGGCCTGCTAATTAATAATTTCACTGGCTAAACTTTGCCTCTTACATAGTAAGAAATACAGAATAATAATTCCCTATTTACATTCTCAACATTAGACATAATCATGTAGATCTTTATTATATAATTCCTCTGCCACCTTTTCTCCAAGCTGAAGAATTTCAAATCACCCTGTACAGAAGCTGTCCAAAGCCTCTAATCATCCCTTCTGAACTCTGCTTTACTACTACTACCTTCCTTTTGAGACAAATTTACTGACTTGCAGCATTTAAACCAAATTTTACAGCAGGTTTACACAACAAGCATTTACATACAGTGCAATCGTAATGGTTGTACTTTTGAACATTTTAGAAAGGAATAATGGTTTCAAAGATCTCAAACAAAAAAAGATAATACAGATTTTTCTGGATTCCCTGCTTTTAAGGGAAACCTGCTACAATTTGCCATGGGATAATCCACACAGAAAGTCTTCTAAGCATGCTAGGAGCTGAAAGTTAGGTATAGTCCTGAAACACTGGTGTTTGGTTTCCTCACGAACCCCATGTTAATTCATATTTATTACAACAAACCAGAATATATAAAAGAAATAATCCAATTTGAACTCTGCTAACCTCCTAGCTTCTGAAATAACTTCAGACAATAAGTTTCACAAGCTAGCTTTGATATGTAAAACCATTTCTTTCTTTTGATCAGTGTTCACTCAAGGATCTATGAAGAAATCATTGAAGATTGCAATCATCTTCAATGCTCAAGACTAAAGTCCGCGCAGGTTGAAATGCACCGATTCCCAAAAGACAAGTGCTAGTCAAAAGACGGTGTATTCTGCTTTGAAGTTAATTTTTCATGAATAAACTGTTTTCATGCATCAGGCTAAATATTTAGCTAGGAGGCTAAATAATTCAGTCCAAGAGGAACAACTTCAACTTGACCAGTCATTTTGGTATGTGTGTATCTGCTGTGCTGAATTGTGTCTGGACGAGAAACAGCAGAAAATGATTTGGCAACCCTGAAATCAGCAGAACTGCAATGAACTACCAAAGACCTAGCATACAAAAGGTCCAGCTGGGGAGTCTCCCTGCTTCATAACAGAACTCTTGATTTACTCACAGCAAAGTTTTTTTTTTTTCATTAAGTATATTCTGTTGTTACTTAATTTGGTTTCATGTACACAAAGAGAACTAAGCAACAGTAAGTAAGCTCCAGCTTTGTTAACTTGAGTACACTGGTTCAGTGCAAAAGGGAAAGATCCAGTCATCTCACCACATCTGATATTATGCTGAGAAAAGTTGACTTCCAAATAATGACCTATAGTCTCAGCAGCCATTAACTCAATTCAGTCAATGAAGGTAGCTTGATATTTTTCTTATATATTTAATATCCTACAATAACTTATATTTATTCACTTTTTATTTGATTGTATTTTTACGGTTAGCTTGCTCCATGTTTTCAATCCATCTTCATATGAGAAACTGTTCTTGGCTCTTGGCCATTCTCTTCTTTGGTTGCTCTTCTTTGAGCCTCCTCCACATGGTTTTTGTGAGATCATGACTTACACTGTCCTCATTTGAGGCAAGATCAAACACGGACTTCTGTAATAAAACTGTTATATTTTTGTGTTCCTTATGCATTTTGATATACCCCAATGGTCTTTGACTGCAGATACAAGTTCAAGTAGGTTTTCACTAAGCCAGCGAGACAAAGAAGTTCAAACACTAATATGTAATTTTAACATAGAAACTGATGCAACTTATAGTAACAGCTTGCATTTGAATTCTTGGATACACCAAAATATTCTGAAAATTAATGCCATCTGTCATGAAAACTCAAATGCTCCAATATTTTCTGAGCTGTGCCTAAGATGCCAACCTTAAAATATAGCCAGGGAACAATTTCTTTAGTTATCACTCTTCCTTCTTCCCCATGTAAGTGGCAGCTGGAACAACAAAGTATTTGATCACAAGCAGGGTTTTTTTTTTTTTTTTTTCCCCCAGAAAGTGACTGTTCAGATTATAAAAAGAGAAAGGGATGCATCCTACAGGTTGCTTATTAGGCCACTGCAGCACACTGTGCTGTACTGAACAGTGAAATTTCCAAGCCAATTTCTACAGTCTTAATTAATCTAGACAACTGTCATCTGTAAATGTTGCTAACTCATAACAATAATTCTTTTCTAAAAAAAAACTAATATACAGAGTGATGAAAAAGCAAGCCCACTGTTCACATTCTTATAATGCAAATTTTATGATTTTCTTTTTTTTTATAATCCAACTTTCACAGACTAGATCCTAGTCAGTTTTTCTCTAGGCACTGCCAATCCATACATATTAAGTAAAATAATATAATTATAATAGTAGGGAGTGTGAAGCAGCTATATCCCTGCTATGACAGACTTGCTCTTTCAGCATTTTGTGTTCCTCTTTGCCCTTCCGGTTCCTTTTTTGGATGAGCACATCCATCTGCTGAAATCTCATTATCGGGTATTAATGCCACCATTAACAGTTTTACCCTGCATCCATCTCCACTTACAACCTTCTTGCCCAGCTCTGTCTTATTGAAATTCTTTAGAATTGTCCTTTCATATTTTTCTTTAGTATCCTTTCCCCCTTCCATCTCCCCAGGGGAGAAAAAGTCAGAACTGTATTTCGGAAATCATATTCTGTAGAAATGCCAATAAGACCAGCTGCGTATGCATTGCCAAACATACACTGAGCAGTTCAGAGCTGAATTAGATATTCCATCTGCTCTGATTTAACCATAAGGCCAAACATTAGTATTCAAGATAGGAACAAGTTTTACAGTCTTCACCATTCTGCCATCGCACTACTAGACATAAATCTATTTTTGTGATTCAAGATTAACTGAACTATAAACTGATTAAAGCATAAAATGATGCATCAAACATCTACTTAAGCAGGTATGCTCAATGACACAGAGAGTATGTGGAAAATTACTGCCTTTAAATATTTTCATTCCACAGTATTAGTCTAAAATAAAATGTTATTCTTGAAAAGGTTTGGTTAGCACGTTTTGTGGTCCACTTAGTCACAGTATTAGCATTTTACATTTCTTGTGCTCTTTTTATTTATTGCTTCCACATCAGAAAGCATAAGATGATGCAGCAGCATCTTGTTAGTATACAGAAAAAAAGTGAAAAGATCTTTTTTCCCCCCTGAGTGTGGTATCTCTGGTTTTATTTCTTTTACTTCGAAATGTATATAGAAAAAAAGAGAGAATCCAGACAGAGGGAGACAGCTGCTC
>NW_010589876.1:80522-98491 GCF_000705375.1 Tinamus guttatus
TCAGCTGCTGTAAAACGATTTCTTGAACTGGCACAAACAGAGAACAGAGACATTGCTACAATTCACACAAAAGCTTGGGGGAATAAAAAAGCACGTGGTTTTCTTTGACTGGCTTTATGTCTAAAAAAATCTGAAAAGAGGTTTTTGTTTCCTTTTGAGGAAAGAGGAAAATGAGGAGTTACCAGCCAGTGCATGGATGATATACCAGCAGATCACACAGCTAATTGCACACACACGGAGCAATGAAATTCTCATTTAAGAGCATTCACAACTTTCGGAAGTGGCACTGGTGGACCTACGTACTTTGAGGTTTGTTCTTTCTCTCACTGACAAAGCCCATTTGTTTAGGTAACTATTACAGAGCCATCAAACGAGAAGACAAGGTGAATACACCGGAAACCCTGGTGACAAATCTTTTTAATAAAACTTGAAATCCTAAAGCCTGGGTATTCAAACAGTACTGGCTTTATTCCTCTTTAAAATAACGTAACATTGCTGAATAGTCATTAATGACTTACAGCCTTGAACTTTCTACCAGGTGTGAAAAATACAAGCAGTGTTAAACGTAGGATCTGAAGCAACAAAACTCCTCTGGACATGTGAGGATGAAATCAGTCGGTGGCCAGGCAAAGGTTATTTTGTTTGAAAGCATTCTGGAAAACCGCACAAAGTCTGATTACTGAGTACACCTGGACTATTCTGACTTACATAATTTTGGACTTGTACTTTTTTTTTCTTGACTCTTCAGACCCTTCTAATCCTGTATCAATTAGAAATGAAAAGGGCAGCTCTTCTACTTAATGTTGGCTGAATTAACAATGTGTCTCAGTCTACTTTAGACATGGAAAAATAATTTTTTTCTTTTGTTACATTTCAAGTGTCACTCGAAGTAGTATGCAAAATGAATAGAAAGTGAGCAGCTGGAACATCTTCTAGAGGACATCTCCTGTGTGTTTTAGCACACAAGGAGCAGGCCAAAACCCCTGAACTCCTGTACCAGAAATACTTTGGAATGTTCCTTAAGCAGCCCGATTTTTTGTTCTTTCATTCAACTCCTCCAGGAAAATGCACACATAGCTATGAAAACACATAGATCAAACTAGACATAGTACCAAACAGTCATTTCTATTGCTAAGTGCTAGCTGGGAAAACACAATTAATTTTACCAGCAATCAATCAGGCAAAAGATGTCACCTGATGCTCACACACACTTAGCAGGCCAGGCCTTAGCTATTTCCTGAAAATAGCATAAATGTACTCAGCTCAAACTAAAATTTCCTTTCTAGTTTTAGAAGTTTGTGAGTTGTTGTCCTTTTATATATATATACATATATATATATGTGTGTGTGTGTGTGTATATGTATGTATAAAATCCCTAACTGAAAATAATATTACTTAGCAACAAGAACTGCCCTCTGAACCACTGAGAATGCAACGCAAAAAAAAAATTAAAAAAATCCTGCTCTTTTTAGTTCCTTAATACTGATTCAAGAAGTCCCTGGTTCAAACCGCATACTTAACGGAGAACGCTCCTCAGCTTTCACATACTCTTTCTAGATTTGGGACTTGAGCAGAGAAGGACAATTCAGCATGGGCATGAAATACACAGAATGGGTGAGACCAAATATAACAGTCAACGTGGAGACAAATGGAGTATTAACCTGCTATGCAAAAGGAGGCACTGAAGAAGAATGACTTTCCTCCGGAGAATGACGGAGAAAGCAAGGAAGCGTCCATTGCCTTTCAGCTAGTGCAGCCTTCCACAACCCTGGAGTATCAGAACAAGAAGCTGGCTCTTGGATCAAGAGCAGAGAGCTCAAGCTGAATCCAGGCAAGATGAAAGACAGGTAAAAATGGTTTTGAAAAACAGATATTGCATCCTTCTTCCATTAATGGCACACAATGTCTTGATGTCAAAAGAATGGAAAGATCATGTGACATCATTCCTCCAAAATACCACCTTTCATGTCCAATTTACTATGAAACTTGGCCTTGCTTTCCCAGCCAAGACCCAGTTCAGAGGTCGAGAAGTATCCTCCTCCAGACTGAATCACTACAATCTTCCTTCCCCATGCAAAGGATTCAAACTACTCACAGACTTGAACACATCCGACCCAAGTTCAAAACTTCGCACTGGTACTCAAGCTTGTTATTTTTTTCCAGAAACTTGAGGGATCAAGTCCTGGTGATGTCAAAGTTTAAATTAACTACTCTGGCAGCCTACATTTCTTTTGAACCAAAAAGATCACAAAGCTCTGGATAGAGCAAAGTGGTCCTGGGGAGAAAATATTCTCAATCAGTTCCAGAAAAGCAACAGTCTTTCTGACACAGACTGTTTCTGACAAATGCTATAAAACTTTTTCAGGCTAGAAAGCTTTCCTTGATAAGAAATAGACGTTTGACTCAGGTACTATCTCCTGATGAAATAAATCTTAAAGGATCAAAATAAAATAAAATTCCTATCTTACAAAGGAAAAGAAAGAAGATTTCATGAGGTGCCATACTTTCCCTGAGTATTTGCTGGTGCTTTACACAAGTAGGTTGCATATCTGCAACCAAGTCCTTACAGCTTGCCTCACAGCTGAAACATAACAAAGGTTCAAATAAATATTCCCTCTCTTAAAGAACTAAAGACTCCATGCTATTTCTGCACATACATACATAAGTGCCAGCAAGGTGAGTAGAGAGGCAACCTACTCCTTTCTTTCTGAAATGTCCCACACAGGGACTGGCTGTGTTTTTATTTGCATTTATTTTTATTTTGCTGACTGAAACACTGCTGCTCCAAAAATGTAAAACAGTCCTGAGGAGGAAAATGCTAACTGGATGTATTAACTGATTAGCATAATGACCTTTACCTCTTCTTTAAATTCTGGTTTGTCATTTCCATTTACATCCTTCCTTTCCTGATTAAGTGAAAGATGTGGTACAAAGGCTCAGAGCTTCATAAACTTTAGAATCCAGTCAAAAAGATTAGGATTCTGTGACCTATCGGAGTCTCACAACAGATCAGGTGAGGGTGAGCTGCATATTCTAAGACATTTTGCATCCAAGGGAATGAAGAAATCCATTCACTTTTTCTCATTCACTTTTTGCAGTAAGAAACACCAAATACCCTTAATGTCGTCTAGTAGACGCTGCAAGGATGAGAAACACATTAGAAAAGGTGTTTCCTTTGTTCAGCAGAGTCCTTAAGGAAAATACTTCTTAGCAAGGCTCACCTGATACAATGTTGACAAGAAATCTTCACAGGAGCTCCTGAGAAAACACGAACCATGATGCTATCTGCATGAAACATCCCCCATCTCTTAGCCCTCATGACCAGAGCAAATAGCCCCATCTTACCAGCTCTCTAAATATCTTGCCACCATGGGCTGGGTAAAGAGTATTAAGTGAAGGATTAGGCAAGGCATAGATGAAGCTAGGAGCAAGAACACTGCAGCATCACCTTGTTCCTTCAATTACTCTGCTCAGGAATCGTGCTTTATCAGTTAGGGTTTCTAACAGAAAAAGCCGGGCACAGTTGCACTGAGCTATTTAACTCTTTCCTTCCTTTGGGAAACTGTATTCTCAGCAGCATGATGCATGCTCACCTACTTGAGATCAAAAGGTTAAGGAAAGAGAATGTTAATGAGATTACATATAGACATCAGAAAAAAAATAAATTATTTCAGAGATAGCTGCATAATCCAGCTTTAAAACAATTCAATAAAAAGATATGCAGAGAAAGAAAGGGTAACTAGCATTTAAAATTCACATCACTTTTTCTCATAAAATCTGTCCATTGCTATTTTGTGACACCATAAAAATAAAGTCACCAAACAAAGAACAAAGCATTACTGGTTTCCACAAGTTGTATAAATGGATACATTGAGAATAGTCAAGTCTCAGGGAAAATATTTAAACATTTTAAATATATATATAAAAGATACATACTTTGTCTATAAAAGGATGCAATAGGATAGTAATCATCTAAAGAATTCTTAGGACAAGCAAGCAGAGATGATTAATTTTAATAGCAACTCTACCAAAAAAGTCTGAAATGCTTATAAAAATAATCCAAAATATTAAGATAGCTAAGCTGTGGTAACTTTTGTTAACCTGCTTGCTTTATATAACAAAGCGATTTATGCTGAAAAACAACTGAAGTCTCCTTCCCCTGTTCTCTTTTTGTATCATAATGGTACCATTCAATTATGCAGCATGTAATGTTAAAATCTTTATATGCAATTTAGCTATTGTCTGCAGTCCTCTGGCTTGAATAAACTGCCTAGTAAATTAATGACACTTCTTAAATGCTATAAAAAGCCTGCAGACATTTTCCCAGTAATTTGTATAAATCATCCATCAATGAAAATAGGTCTTTCATTTAATTCTCAAAGATTGTAATGTCCTACACTGCAATTTTGAGTGGCTTTAATCATTGTAAATCTATTTATGAGACCATTTTGATAGTCTCTCCACCCACAATTGTTAGAGGAAAAGATGTATTTCTATATGTTAGCACACAAAAATATAGATACTTCCTGGCATTTTAAAGGCTTCTTTATGCAAAAGGCCTAAAGGCGCCCTTTCTAGAAACAAGGAATAGTCTAACAAAGACCAAAATAATTGCTTACAATTTAAAATTTTACAGTGTGTAAGTTTTTGCATTCTCTCTATCCACCGCTCAGAAAAATTCAGGTAAACATTTCCCTATTCCATACTGTCCCAGTTTCCTGCATGTAGCTCTCTTTCATCTTTCTTAAGCTCATTAGAAGACTGTCTTCAAGATGTTTTTCTTTTGCACAGCTAGAAATACGAGGAAAAATCAAGGTAATTTCTGCAAAATAACAACTGCCTGAATCAAATGCGTGTTATAGCACCCGAATAAAACCAGAATGGTAGGGTAAATGAAAGCACACATTCCTTGTTCCAGAACATCAGGCAAAAGAGGATGTAAACGGGAAGATGACATCTGGGCATTTTTACAACTTCCTTATTTTTAAGCCATGTTCTGGAAGTTGTGGTAAAGCCACCATTCCTTCTTTCAGCTTAAGAGCTGTTCAAAACAACACTTTTGAAAAGGGGGTAGCAACTGCAAACCATACACTACTGATGAGGATGAGATAGCCACAAAGTGGATTGTACTACAATGGCAATGGATTTACTAAATTCCCTGCAAGGACTAAAGTCACACCAAAGCTCTTTAAAGGAGCTGAAAGACAGGTTTGCAAAAAAGCCCTAGTATAACTTACAATCATTTGACAGTGCTTTGTATTAGTTAGCTGATACCTCTAGGCCCCAGGTTTGGAGCTGCGGTGATTTGGGGAAAACACTGATCCAACTTAATTTCATAGTGTAAAATTGTCATTATGAAAATTGATGTCTCATGAACCTCTGTGCTAATCTGCATTCATCTTGCTGACATGGGCTCAGCATAGTCCCCATTAACTCAGACAGAGCAGCTAAAGGCAAGTTCCATCACCTAATCAACATGCATTACCTTGGGGAGGTTGCCTTAGCTGGCAACTTAGCTGGTATTTCCTTCCTTGCTTGCAAAGAGGAGATAATAGTATGAGAGTATGAAAACTATTAGCAGTAAAACAAAAAGAGGGCAAGGACACGAGTGTGTTAAGACAGGACAAGCAGTGGGAATGGAGTTGTTGATTTAATTCGTAAGGCCTCTGAGGTACAAACTGTGCCCCAGGTTCTGTCTTGTTGCAGTAACTTGGTACAACACAGCATCCATGCTATATGGATAGTCAGGCCCTAACTGCTGTGGTTCAGAGCCCACCTGGTCTGCTGGCATCAGTTTAAGCAGAAAGCAGCACCTTCCTCTCCCCCATGTTAAGCTCCTTCCTGGGCCTAATATTCCGTTTTGAAATCCAGGGTACTCAGGAGTGCATTTAGGAACAGGAGCTGGCCTCTATCTCACGGCTGTCATGAGAAAACATGTTGAAGCTTCTGTGGTTGCTATGGAAGAAGGGATGGCAAATACCGGGAGCAAGAGTGACTAAGCGTAGAAACTGTCTTTCTGCACAGCTAAACTACAAAGGATTTTCAAAAAAGGGCAAAAATACAGGTCGTCTGTACACTGCATTTTGAGACAAATCATTTTCATTTGTTTGCAAATAGTCAGTAAGCACTACTGGTCTCACAGGTTAACCAAAATGTCCCTTCACCTCTTCCGGTGTCTCTAAAGACCTTGCAGTGCACATGATCCCTGTTCCTAATGCTGTGCTTGTTCTCTGCTCCACCATGAGCAGAACTTACATAATTAGGCACAGAGAACAGCTTCTAACTAGGGGCCTATGTTTACACTGTCTTTACACTAATGCACATTATACTATGATGGAATCATATATGACAGTTAACACACTGTACCTGGCAGGATGCAAGTTAAATGAGCTAACTGCTTGTATACTTATTTTCAAAGGAAACAGAAGACAGTACATGGGTAAAGTTCACACATACCCATTATCTGTCATATCCAGGTCAAAGAGAAGCCTTAAAAATCCCTGAATTTCCACAATTAAAAAGCTCAAAAGAAGAAAAGTGAAGGGAAAGGCAATTCTCGTCCTGCTAAAGGGCAGCAGTGAGGAGTCTGGAGTGAGCAACACACTACTGGTGTTGAAGAGACACACACAGGAGAGAAGATGGAAAACAAGAACTGAGAGAAAAGATGAGGATGAAGAAGACGAAAAAATTTAAGAAATCCAGAAATTGAGCTGAGCAGATGTAAGGCAGGTGGAAACTTCCCTTTTGCAAAAGAACTGGCACTGAATTTCCCATTATGTCTCCGAAGAAATGAAAAGTAACTCCTAAACTGGTATCTATGCTGGCATTTTAGACAGACTGTATCAAACAAATTTTTATGAGAATTATAGAAAACTGACACTGAACAATAAATTCTCATTGGAAATTTAACTTTCAAAGCTAATTTTGTTAAAGGTCATGGCAACATGGAAAGTAATGTTTTTCAGAAATACTTTCAAAAGCAATTTTCATGGTGTCAGAGGGGTGACAATATTTTGAAAATATAAATTTAAATTTTGATGTTTATCTTTCATTCACTGCACTGACAAGCAGATTACATTACGTAATATGGAAGATGCTTGAGCTATTTTAGAATAGTCTGATCTCATCTGCACAGATATAAATCTGGCTAACTACTGAAAAGATAAAAATGAGATAAGCATGTATGCTAGTAAGAGCATCCATTTCTGTATGTGCTTGGGTGTAATATACACTATGCCCTCCTTTTTCCTCAAAAATTTTATTTATTTATATTACTAGCATGCACTGTGAACAGTAGTCTCTTGTTTTGTGTCTTCAAACACATCTACATAGGTATTAGAAAATCTCTCCATCAGCTCTGGAGAAAAGGAAGATTCATCACCAGCCAGACATGCAAAACATGGTTTAGAGAGCTGTGAGAGTGCCTGTGCCTGGATTTCATCTTATTTCTGTGAATTTGTCAGCAGCAGAATCTCTTAACTCAAGCAAGTAATTTTCACACATCTAGAATTGGCCGTTATGTTTGTGTGTGCTTATCTGGACACTAAAGAAATATTTGTTTTCTGGAATAAACATTCACGAAGCATCTAGATTAGAAAGTACAAATATACTGGCTAACTTGAATTAAAGGCAGTCAGTCCTCCCAAATTAAACACTCAAGTGAAGATATTTCCAAATACAGCAATGAACTATAAATGCAAACCACACAAAGAGGATAGTCTCATGTTTAAAACATAGGAGTGAGAGCTATTAGATCTTGGTTTCCATTCCTAGTTCTGATGCTTGTCTTTTCCTCTTGATCTTGAGTAAATTATTTATTGACAAGACTTAAATTTCCCCAGATTCAAAAAGAGGCAATTAGACTCCCTAGCTCAAAAAAGCAGCGTTGTAATAATTAATTCATTATTCTTTGAAAGGCACTCTAGAATTATTAGAAACTGACGTAGAAATGCACATTATCAGTGCTATATTACAGTACACCTGCAATTCCCAAAATAGCTCTGCATATATCTTGTACAGATTTATAGTATTCTAAATTAAAGTCAATGATACCTTGAGTCTCAGGCCAGTATCTTTTCATGTAGGTGCATTGTGAAGAAAAGCATCCAATCTTGAAAATACTACGATTCCTCTTTGCACGAGTCTACCCTCATCATTTCTTTCAGTACTATATTATACACACATTAACTATAACGACAACAAGCATGTGGAAAAAAGATCGCTCAACTAAGTTCAAGTGCTGAATAACAAAAAGCCACTGTAAATTCTGCAAATAGAATCAATGGGCTAGCCCAAGTCCCACTATAAACAGAGACATGACCAACATCATATGCCTCATTAGAAAAGCAGTAAAGAAAATTTTAAAAACTGTCTTTTTCAAAGTACAGCATGTTTTGGATTCAGTGGTTAGAAAAATCACCTTTTCAAAATTAATCTGTTTGCTTAAGACTGAGATAGATCTTACAGGTGTCTCTGACAGTCATGATCATTTTTATCCACTTGCTCATGTAATGGCAAACATAACTGTATCTGAGAATTGGACAACTGTGCTGTAAGTACAGATTGGTCAGCTGTCTCTTGAAATACCTAGTCAGATATTTACTAAACAGTGCTGCACATCTTATCACTTGCATGTTTTCAAGATAGCTGTTTCAACAAATTAGGGGTACAATTCCAGATTCCTGTCTCAAACTAACTTGCACTTGAATAGGAGTGAAAAGTGATGATAGGTATCTTGGTACATAAGCATATTGCCTAATGACAGGATGATTTAAAATGGAACCTGTGGGAACACTGGTTTTGAGGGAAACTGTTCCTGCAGACAACTTATTAAATAACTTCTAAAGATATATATTCTATGGCACATCAAAGTGATACAATTAAGAGCCTGTAAAAGCCACACTACCTGTTGGTCATCTGGAGTCCATATACCACAGGTGATCTGACTCTCCAGGTTTATTTCTGAAGACCAGTGTCTTTGCCCACTGACTGATCCGACCAGCACGAATCCATCTCTATAGGAGATAAGTGCTTGAGTCCCATCATGGCTCCACGTAAAGTCACTCACCTTAAAATTTTAATGATAAGAAAATAGACATAATGGCTACATAGTAGTTTTGTACAGAAACAGAAATATCTACTGGCAGTTTTCTTAATCTATAGTATAATCATAGGGCTTTATTCTTTTAAAAAATCCAAAAGCCAACACAATATCAATGCAAGACATGATAACATTTTTTAAAAAATATTTTTACACAAATAGATGGGAGTTAAAAATAGATTTAGAAATTTAAAATCTTCATTGTACCATCACATACTGAAAAATAACATGCTTCCATAAAACTAGTGATTGCAATGCTCAATAGATATATTATTTTTAAAAAATGTATATTTTTGCAAAAACAATGGGTAATTCAGTCTCACTTTATACTAAAAAGGAAGGCAAACAGGACTTCAATATCACTAAAGTTTTCTTGCTCACTGCAGAACTTACAATGTTCTATTTTTCTAAGTCTGAAATGTCAAATTCTGAAAGACAAAAACAGTTGGATAAAATAACCAACCTTGTAAACGTGTTTGTGACACTTCTTGCCTACTCCTTTCAATAAAGAAATGTTTCGTTTTCTTTCACGCTTTCCTAAATGTATACAGTGCTATTCACATTCCTTTTCATTTATGTGTCTCAGGACTTGACCATTGGTGACTGAGAGAAAATATTCGTACCAACCTGTGCCCCACGATCATTCACAAGCTCCACAGACCATCTGCCTTCATATTGTATCCAAACAAATATTCCTCCGTCTGCATCACAGGTTGCTAGTTTCTGAAATGGTTCATTCCATCTCACCAGCACAACCTAAAAAGATTTCAAACAGAAACAGCATTATCAAAACTGTGTATATTATATTTTTACAAGAATCAGTTAAATACTACTTGTTTTGCAATATTATCACATTTAAATTCTAAACAAGACCTTCAAAACAGTGATTTTCAGCACAAACATCAGGGCACTCTCAAGAAACACCTGAACTCATTGCCTCATGGTTGTCAGGCGGTGCAGAATCTCTCACCATCAAGCCTTTTTGGAAGGCACTGCACACTCTTAGCAAGAACACACTATACTTTGCAACCTACGACTTCATTATGGAAACAGCAAACCCAAGGCCCCATATAAATCATTCCACACATTTTCAAATTATTTTCCTCATTATAACAAAGACTATCAGAGTATAGGTCAAATTCTGAACTCTGATGACTGGAAGAGAAGTTGAATGCACTGAGACTAGATTGAGTTTAACTACTCAAACTAACAGTTACATGAACACAATTTTATTACTAAAATATAAAAATTTCACAGAAATGTTTGAGAGCAGAGAGAAAATATTATAAAAGCAGACAGGCTTAAGTTGCACTCTGTGTCTTCCCTCTAAACACCACTACAGATATTTCAAAATGCTCTTTAGATTACTCACATATATACAGATAACTCGCATATATAGCGCCATCACTTCATCTACACTGAGACAAAATGCAACTATGCAATTGTATTTGCCAGTTATGCCTGACAGCATTATAAAAGAAGTGAAGAAACCACCAGCAGTAATGTAAGGATAATATTGTAAGATCTTGATCTCTGAGGACTGAGAGCAGCTATGGCTGAAAATGATGGTAAACAGAGCTGAAGACATGTTATCAGCACTGAAAGTCAAAACTATAATGCCTAGATGGGACATCTGATAGATACAACAGAATAATTTGCTGGAATAAATCACTAGAAGAATATAGGAACAAAAGATAAAACTATTTGTTCAAATAGTACCATGGTTTTTGATACCAACAAAGGTGCTACAGTCAGTCTTAAAATGTTCTGTTTTCTCTGGCAAAGATTCAGGATGAGCATATGATTTTATAGATTACACATACCCGTTGACTTAATGATATAAATTATGGATAAAGTGACAACCATTAAATTGATGCAGCTTGCTTCTTTGCTATTTTAAATAGGATCCTTACTATAACTTGAACATAAATTTTGATTTGAATTTTATACTATCTGCATTTTCTTTGAATTTGATAGAACATCCAAGGATACATTTAAAAGTAAACAAGATTAATTAGATCCATATTCCAAAATCTACGCCTGGTGGGCTACAAAGGTCAAAATAAACTGGTGGCTTTAAGCGTAATAAACATATTACTTTCCAATTACAGATGAAAGAGACAGTATTTTTGTATGCATTAGGATAACATGTTCATAAAGGAGTAATTTTATAATAGCATTTTAAAATCCAACTTTTTAAAGCACAAAGCAAATATTATCATTTTATGAGGTAATTTTAAAGACATTTGTCATTTACATTTAACATACGACCACAGGTGCTGACTTTGCAATTGCTTTAAGTGTCTCCAATTTCATTTTAGGACACTCAGCATACATGAAGCTGACATAAAGCAAGCAAAAAGGACTGTCCAAAGTAATAAGATGGTTTTCATGTTGGCTAAAATACAAAATGTATGAAAACATGTCCCATTGATACCACACTTAAATAATGCATCAGCTTCGTGCTAGCTTGCTGCAAAGAGGCATTTTACTGCGCAGCCATAAATCCGAAGACATCATTACTTTCACTAACAGCTTCAACTCACAAAGGCCTCACTTTTACTTCTGTTATTTTTTATGGTTCCCTACTTGCCAGATTAGCATCTTCATACAGTTATTCAGGACTAAACTACTTAATCTTGTTTTGACATACCATTTTTATTGTTTTATTTTCAACTTCATTTTGGGGGATTAAATTTAATTAACAAGGTAGTAGCAACTCTCCCTCCATGATGGATTTATTCAATGACGGAATAAATTAATGGTATTAACAGATCTGGAAAGGAATATAACCTTTGAAATCCATTCTTGACAAACTAAGGCCTAAGATGTAACTTTCAAACTGGACATTAAAAATTATTAGGCTTATATGCAAAGCATTTATTAGTTTTTCTTTTGAAAAATCAAAACCAGCCATTAATGCTAGAGCTCCTGCTGCACACTAGGACTTTAGAAGTCATGCCCTCGAAGAAGAGAGATGTTTAAGCACCTGCATCCACCACAGCCCTAAATTTGGGCAAATAATGACAACAACACACTTTTATCTTTTGCTCTTTTTACTTTCTAAAAGTACAGGGTTATTTATCAATACAAGACATATTGTACAGAAACCATCATGTTTTCATAAGAATACATATTATTGTGTAAGACAGCAGGCATAATTCACTAAATGAAACAGAAAACACACCATTTCACAAACTGCTCAACTTCCTGCTTCAAATTTGTGTTTCCCATAGGTGCTGAGCCTGTTAATGCCAAACAAAAAACCATGCGAGGGACCAATCCCCAAAATACAAGCTCCATGGGGGGTCATGTCCACATCCACCTCCCACCAGAGGAGGTGCATTACCCTCCAGATGGCCCTTCCCTGGAAGAGCAACTCTAAAGATGCTTCTTTCCATTCTCCCAAAGTCCTACTGCACAATAACGTTCACTTCTCCATCCTCCAAGGCTTTTATTAACACCAACATACCAGGAAAAAAGAAGCTGCAGGTAGAACCAACTCTTCACCTCCATCTTTTCCAGTAATATTTAGGCCTTTTGCAGTCGAACAGGCACTCATCTCAATTACTCAGCAGGGCAACACATTCCAAGATAACAAGGGACTAACTGCCAAGATGTGCTGGCCCTCACCAACTCAGCAGTTGGAAACCAAGTAGTGCAACTTATTGCCAATAAATGTTTCTTTATAGGTAAATGTTCCAAACTAAGTAAATTATCTAAGCTCACACAAATGCAACCTTTTCTAGACCTGTTTTAGATCTCTGATTACTCATTTTAATTTCTTCTATTAAAAAAACTTCCCTAGCAGAAATATTTGCAAGAATTGGCTAAATACAAAACTGTAGCTGGATGTTAAGAGCATTTATAATATTAAAAGCATGTTAATGCAAACAAAACTCTTTTTTGTTTTAATTTGTTAAAATATTAATTTTGAGCCTGAGAAAGGAAAATTCTGCAAAATCTCAAATGCTTCATTTTGGGAAATCCGAAATGGATGTAACGTTTTCTCATTTAGAATTCTCACTTAGAAATTTTCTCCTGGAATTTTTATACATATATTACAAATATTTAATTATTATTATTATACATTTTTAAAAAATTCAGAATTAACAACAATCTGAAACTTTCTTCCTAAACAGACAATTTTTATGAAAATATTATTTTTATCAAGTTTCATTTTTAACCAAATACATTCACTATAAAAGTTCCGATTAGGTCTAGAGAGAACCAAGCCACTCACTCAAGAACAGGAAGGCACCTGCAGCCTCAAGGGCATTCCCCTGTCCTCAGGTACCTTAGATTTTATCCATTGCTGGTCAACAAGACAACAACTGGTGAAATCCAGGGCCTGGAAGTCAGGTGGCAAACATAAATGCATTACAAACTTAATTATATATGGAATTAGCTGTCTTTTCTTATCATCTTGGATATCTTTAAGCTATCTTCCAGTCTTCTCAGATACGTTCTTATCTAGTTTCTTGGCTGATTTTTTTTCTCCTCCATGTAAAAAATTTGATAATGTAGTAAAAGAGAAGCCAATTAAGAGAAAATATTTTTAACTTAATTTGGGAAACTAGCCTATGTGGATATGTTTCCTTATATAGTATTAAGTTGAAGACATTTCAAGTTGCCTAAGGATACTGTATTTCCAGTCTCTCTAATGCAAAAACAAAAGGTTTAATGATACAGCATAATAAGGTCTCTAAAATGCTTGTTAAGAAAAGATTGCACCCGATTCTGATCAGGGCGTGCAATCTGAAAACACAAACCTTCTGGGATTACACACTGTTGCTCCCTGCAGCTTGGAAGCTAATTCAAAGAAACTGTGGATTCCCCCCATGCTCTCTGCTGAGACAGTGCTTGCTCATTATCCATCCTGGTTTGTACCAACTATTTCTGTTTCACTCCAAGTAACATTGACTCTTATTGGGTCAGTGGAAAAGACATTGGAAGCTGCTACAGTATCGCCTCATATTACAAACCAGATTTCTCTTATTTCCCCTCTTTAGCTGTTTTCTTTCACACAGTTTGACCTCTCTACACGTCCTCGAGCAACTCTCTTTAGAGCACATTCCACTTCTCGCTGCCCTTGAATTTCACTGTTCCTGTTTAATAAAACATGTACATTTTAATTTGTTAATCTCCAAATTTCCCATTTTCTTCTCCTGCCCAAGAACAAAACAAAATACTGGGTTATTAATATTCAAATCCTACATTAAAACATCTACAGTGAGCTATAAACAAACTGTGCATTCAGTGTGTAATAGACTAACCAAGGATGAAATAATTGATAAATTTTGTAAGAGAACTCTAGTTACGAGCCAGTTACTTGAATTCACTTCACAGATGCTATTTGAAAAAGCATTGTGTTGTAGCAAAGGAATGATTTGTATTGTACTAAGTAAAAAGACAAGAGACAATTTTTATGATTATACATTTAATTATGTTTTTAAATTTCCATTTTCATTTTATTTTGATGTTTTTTAGTCCACTACTGCAAATAAGAAAACAAAGTCCAATCAATCTCTGGCCTGAGAGACTGTCAAATTGCTTAGACACTCACAGAAAGATCATCCTACAGATAGCAAGGTTACTATTTATTAAAGTTTAGACAAGGAATTTTGAGTAATTGCATAATTTTGAAATAGCAAATGTGATTTACAGCAATTGTAACTTCTTTCCAACAGAAGGCAGACCATGATTTATATTCATTACACAAATACAGCCAATTTCATTAAACTGTGTTTCATATTTTATGATGAAACACTAGAGTGCTTAAATTTGCAGCATTCTAAGAGCTCTTGTCATTCCTTAGTTCACCACAGATTCTGGATATGGCTGAAAATGTATCAATCAACCTTTGAAGGGCAGAAGTCCTTCATTCAAAATACCACAGAATATCTACTACTGAAATCTCATCTCTGTGGTTCTTTAAATATAAGGTATATAACTGCTACAGTGGTGAAGGATAAACACCTAGAGAAAATAAACATATAAAGGGCAAAAGCAATTAGCTCCTAGAGTTCCATATCAAATTTAGAATGAGACAACAGATTTTATTACAGAAAGAGAACTACACTCACTGTAATTGCATTTCTTTCCATTTCTATTCTCCTTTCATTTTATGAGAAAGCAGGCATACACTACGAAAGATACAGGTGGTCTTCAACATTGATTTTCACTTGCATGAAGATCTGTTAATATATAGGGACTATTGCAGCAAAAGTGAATAGAGAATTCTTTATGGAAAATATTCAATCTCCGCACAATTGGCTACATATACAGAGAACAAAGCTCCTTTAACCGCCACGAGCACTGCTGAAACTATAGGTGAACTCTGAGGGTGCACAGGATTCGATCCATTGTAGTCCGTTAAGCATACACAGCATTACACATGGATGCAATTGCTGCCCTAATGAATCATATTACATTTCTAGTGCTACTGAGAGTGATGATATGAATCAGCCTTCAAGCAGTGAAGGTAAAAGACCTGACTGTACTGAAGACAGATACAGAGAAAGGAATGAAGGAGGTGATCCCGCATAATGCCTCCGACAGCAGAGCGCTGGTTTCAGTAATTTAAAGACTGCTTCCAATTATGTACTTTTTTAAAAGTATTTAATTTGCACATTTGATAGAGATTTAAAACAAAAGAATGCTGTAACTACAAAATGAACTGTTAGTGATCTCTAACAAATTTTATAGAGGTGGCATTAAAACACAGCAGAGAGATACAGTTGATAAAAGCAGAACAGAAATGGAATGACTTTGGCTTTTAAAAGAGTGCATTACTTAGGAGCTGAAACAAAGCATTGAAAAAAGGGAACTGGAAAAGCTGTCCAGATTCAGAGTATCACCTATCTGCTGTATTGAGCAACCTTATTATGTAATCACCTGCTAATCACACTTACAAATAAACAGAAATCATGCACATAGAGTGTATATATATATATATATACATATATATATATGCTGCATACCAGGCCATCTATGGTTTATTAATGGCAACAAAGATGAAGGAATGTGTAAGCACATATGCCAAAGAAAAAAGATAGAGGGATGCACTGCAGGGAACAGAAATGAAACAAAAGAGCAAATGATATCAGTAACTACGTTTATGTGTTAATACAGTCCAGTGTGTTCATAACACACATAAATCTGTATCTTCATTGTGTGTGTGTGTATATATATATATATGCACATACATGTGTATATACATTACACACCTTTGTGTGTGTATGAACACACATCCCTACTAAATCCTTAAGTAAATGGTGTCAACTTTGTACATTTGTTGGCAGGAAGATTTTAAGGACATTTTTACAATAAAAATTGAAAAGAGCAGTGACAATAGGTGCCCCAAATAAGCTATACAGTTGTGGTTAAGAAGTCACTTTTTCTCACTATACATTAGATATAACAATTGCTTGGTTTGAAATCAAATTTAATGAATACCTGGACATCAGAACCCTATTCTTTTTACATAATGATTACAGTTCAATCTTGGTCTTCCCCAAAGAAAGCTTTTTACATTCTGAACACTATGCATGAATAGGAGAAAGCTTTTTTCAAGTTACAGGTTTAAAAAATAAATTTTAAAAAAAAGCTAACACTGAAAAAAATACATAATTAAGAAATACAGAGTATCAATCACCTGCCTTCAAGTCCTTACCTCTTCTGTTAACCAGTATAACACACTCGCCTGGTTAGCTCCATTATCCGGATTAAAGTCTCACAGCGTATGTTGCAAAAACACCTGGCAGGACATGGCTGGAACTGGTATAATACGCACCTGGCAAAATGAGCCAGAAAAACCTGGAAGGCCTAGAAGATCTAAATATTCATACTTCAAAAATAAAGCCTGTGGAATTCTTCCTCCCTAATTTCTCATATACTGCTTGCAATTTTTCTCACTTTCGTCTTCAGTGATGACCTTCCCTTTTTTTCCGTGATGTCAAGACAATTCTCTCCATTGAAATCCCAGACATGAAGAGCATTGCATAAGCATTCTTCTTACTAATAATACCAGGCAAAAGAGCTAGTATATATGGTAAACAGCTAGTGTACTTTTCTAAGAGTGGAACTCTCACATCTTACATTCCCTCTTTTCGTATATTGCATTATCTAATGATACACTCACTCTTTCGTGCACACAAGCTATAAGTGCTCTGCTTTACATACATAACTGTCAGTTTCCAAGTTACTGTAGTCATAAAGGAAATATCATTAAGGAAAAAAACTATTACTATGAATAACAAGCCCTGTGCTGCAGCTAGAGAACTGCAAATTTAGAACAGTCAAGTGTCTAGATGTCTTGCTTTCTTTCCCTGTCTTTCATCATTTTTGTTAAGTATATTAAACTGGAGTCATGGTTCCTAAGAAGGATGCAGAAGAAGTTCTCAAATGTCAGAATGAAGGCATGTGAAAAAGAGTCAGACAGATTGTTTCACGGTTTTGTCCATTAAGAAATATACAGAAAGAATATAAATCCTTAGAACAGATCAGGAATGAGCTGTGCCTTAGATATATTGGCATATTTGGTTAAATGTGTGAGGAAAGGGTGAGATACAACCAGAACAATATTGGTAGTCAAAGAGTGAACCTCTAAAAAGTGTTTAAAATTTATATATTATCTTCTTTATGCCTCAAGAAAGTTCTGTGGGATGACTCACACACTGAGGAGTTTATCCCACCGAGCCATTTCTGCAGGAGAAAGACACTGGGAATCCTTTTCTTGACTTCTAAAGAGCTTTCCTGAGCTCTCCAAAATCTGTCACGTGGCATTCTGAAGTTTCCCATGACAATGAGGAAGCATGAGTTTCCTCAGGTCCTCACAGAATTAGGCCCTAAGTTCATGTTTCACAAT
>NW_010589876.1:102218-125826 GCF_000705375.1 Tinamus guttatus
AGGAGTCAGCCAGGCACTTCCTTCATATGCTGTATTGGATAGAATACATCTTAGCTTGCACCTTCATAACCAGAATGACTATAGAAATACTCCAAATGCACCTTATGTGGGATGTGATTGCACCACAATCTCTGTGCAAGCTCTCCTCACACAGATGAACTTTCTCCATTAAGAACTGCAATAAAAATTTGATTCTGTCAGCAGTGCAAAAACAAAAAACCTTAAAAATCATCAGCAGGCATAAATACAAGTGTTGTTTAAATGTGATTATTTCTCTGACAGCTACAACACTTTAACCTTAACGACCTTTTTCAAACACAAGGAATTTAAAATATTTCAAACTTAAATAAAAGCACAGATCAGTATTTCAAATCAATTAAAGCTTTCTCAGATGATAATAGCTGTGCACTAATCTAATTAAGGTGAGTTATAAGGTAGAATGGAGATAACTGGCATAGCTAGGCATTTCACTGCTCACCTGGGAATATCTGACTATCCCAAATTCCCAAAGAAATAATAAACCATCATCACTGTGATCAGAAAGTCCAAGCCTAAGGCTTCTTGAGAGTCATATGCGATTACAGAACATTTCTGGCCATCTGAAGAATATCAGTGACTGTAAATTAGCTATACAAATTGAGGTAAGAAAGCATTTGTATAATTTTTATTTGACTATTTGGACTAGCTTTGCATGACCCTCAGAGACAGTCCATCCCTAGTATGTTTTTTTTTTTTAATGAGAGTGATCAAATTAAACCAAATTGCTTTGCAAATATAGGACAGGTGCCTTAACCTCCACCATCAGGCCCCCTGGGCCCCCTGTCACCTGCATCTGAGTGGGCTCATTTATATGGCTAGTGGAAATAGGGAGAGCTGAGAAGGTGACAGTGTAACTGCTGAGACAGAGAAAAGGAAGAAGCGCAAAATGAAACACGCTCTGCTTTCAAGACTAAAAATGCCAAGCAGGAAATAGGGAGTGAAATGGGGAATACAGAAAGGTCAGAATAGCCACTCAGCCCCACAGCTCCTAAAGACAAGAGAAAGATCCAAGAAGGAGAATCTGAATGACCAGAGGCTCCCTCAGGAAAGGCAAAACCTGACAAGTGTTGAGCAAATACGTGATAAGGACCACAGACCCAAACTCGAGGAGAAGCAGGGCTATTTTGCCTCTGATTCACTGCCTGTCACCACACAGCCCAGTAGCTCCAGCAAAGCAGTGATTTTGGCTCTGGGCTGCTGGTTCACCTGAAAGCGCAGCCTAAAGCCAGCCCGAGCACATCTCCCAGGCTGCCAAAGCTCCCTCCTCCGACATGGGGGCGGACCAACTTCCACAACTGCTCCTGTCCCTCCGATGCTTCAGAGTCATCCCCCTTTCTGCAAGAAGGATGGGGATGGTTCTGTGCCGTGCACAGCGGCTCGGAGAACAGGGATCAGCTTCCCTGACACCTGGCTGAGCCGGAAGCTCAGAAGCATCCCGGATTAACGATCACAGAGTATCCTGGACTAACAACACGCTAACTAGCTCAGAAAAATAACACTAATCTATTGCTTGACACAGGGTAGCTGATCTTCCCAAGAAGAAAGGCAGATTCACCCGTTAAGGTTCTGGGGCGCTGCAGGTGCAATTTCATCACAGCGGACCTGGCCTGCTTGGCTTTCTCTCTGCCGCACTGTAGCGGCTGGTAACACAAAAATGCCACACACCCTCCATCATATTTTCTGTGGTTAGGACTACCCAAATGTTCCCAAAATCTGGAAGAACTGCCCCTTGGAGATGTGTTCCACCCTGGCAGACAGGGTGAGAATGTGAACCTAAACACAGAGCCGCGCATTCTCTCTTTTAGTAAAAGAATGTATATTTGCACTATTTCAATAAGCGACGCATTCTCTCTTTTAGTAAAAGAGGGCGCTGGTTGTTTAAAGTTACATATAAAGGTGCGTCTCTTGGTTTGAATTTGCTTTGTTAGGACAGGGATGACATGAAACAAGCGCCAAAAATCAACTTTTCCATACCCTCGAAAAAGCACACAGCTTACTACCATGGGGGTGTGTGTGTATATATATATATATATATATGTATATTTGCACTATTTCAATAAGGGCATATATGCTCCTGCATGCTTTCAGCACGCTTCACGTTTTTCTTCAAAACAAATTAATCTTTTAACAAGAAAGCAAACAGATACTTTATAAAGAATCCTTCATCTTTTCTCACAGATATATTATTCACAAGAACGGCTGTCATCTAGCTCACAGCGGAATCATGCTTCCTCCCTCCCACCACTGGCAACCTCAAAGATGTATTTAAACATTGTTAAGATTCAAGGTAAAGACTCTCTTTTTCTTCTGTGTTTGTACAGTACATAAAATAATGGGATTCCTCTCTTTGATTTAGGTTTTTCAGGGACATAAGGTTAAGACCATTTTCACAGTGTCTAACATGAACCTAGGTACTTATATGTAGTATCTATAGTCAAGAAAGCAATTCGGATAATACTGAAAGCTCCTCAAGGGTATTAGATTCCCAAGCTCTATAAAGTCAATGAGGTGCGTTAGGTGCAAAACCCAATTTTTTCACCTATACGAAACAGTCTGAATCTCTATTGACTCTTCCCAACCTTGATTTTGAAATAGTAGCCATTTATTTCTTTTGTGAAGTATCATAATCCCCAGATATGACCACAATACAAATAACTAAAAAAACTAATTATATGCAAAATCTTTGGTTTAGTATAGTCTGGTAAATAAGACACCAGATAACTACTGAGAATTATTCTGCTTGTTATTAAACCACATGGAGACTGTGATTCAGACTTGAGACCCATAAGGCCACATAATGTGCAAGCAATTGATAAAAATTTCTTTCTCATAATTTGAATATTAGCTAAGGAAACTCTAAGACTCTAAGAAATGCCAAATGGTGGATTTTGCAAATGCCACCCTTGCTTTGGCTGACCTGCAGTGATGCACAGGCTGTATTCAGAGCAAATCTCTGTATGCAGTTTTATCTTTGCTTCCTACAAAATAAAATTTGTATTAGTTTCACTACCAATGCAGTTGGCCAAGAGACCAATAATTTTATTTCTATTTGACTTTATAAAGAACACAGTGAGCTATAAGGGGTTCAATCTATCACACATATACACACATATACAAAAGGCAAACTAGAGAATCCCACAGAGCAAAAATTACCATTGTTTTTTATTGCTGTAGCATGAGGAAGCTTCAACCACAGGAGACCCTCTTATTTATTGCTGGAATGGCACTTTATTATAAAACATAGTCCCTGAAGTTTCTAGTCAACAAAAAAAAAAAGGAGGGGCAAAAAGCTGCTCGGATAGTACTGTGGGGAAGGCTGGCTCTTCAGAACCATGTAAAATGGCTGTATTCACGCAGCCCACATCAGGACTGGAGCACAGTTTGAGAGCGCAGCTGCTGCGCACCCTGAAGCCACGCAGGGATCACCACAAGGCTACCAGCTTGTGGGCCACGAAACGACGGCTCAGCAACGCTGGGCTGCCTAGGAGAGTACCTGGCCTCCTCTGCTGGAAATACTAACACAAGTATTGATTACCTTTGGTGCAGAGAGCGGTTTTCAAGGAACTGAGCTAAAATTGACTTGCTTCCTGGAGACCAAAGAGCAAGTTCTCTGATCCATATCCAAGAGCCTGAGCCAGAGAGTTTACAAGCACTGCATCACTGGAAAGTAATTTTTATAGTTTTGATATTCATCCTTCAGCTCACAGAAAACAAAAAAAGAGAGAACAAGAGACATGAGAAATGTACTTTTTTTTTCCAGTAAAATCCTTAAGAAGGATTCACCAAGCAAAACAAGCACATCCTTTCTACCTCAGGTGACCTGACTGTCTCCTGGGCATCTGGAATACGGGCAAGCAAGTCTGTATTATTACTGTCATTATTCCTTGATACCATTTCTGTCTTTCCTGTCATATGAAATTCCCAGTGCAAACAGCCCTCCTTTCAGGCTTTCTGAAGAAAATGGAGTAATCCAGATAGGCACAGCAGAGAAGCAGAGGCAAAGGGCTACTATATTTTTTTCTAAGAAATAGATGTATTACTTCAAATTGGGCTAAAGATTTTTCTTTTTAGTTTTGTTTTTTTCTTTATTGTGCAACACAATTTTAAGATTTATATATATTTATTCTTAATGGAGTTTAAAGAACAATAAAAGTAAATACAAATTTCAAGACACTGGCTTACAAGAAAATGCTAATCTGCATAGTTTTATCAAAGCGCAGTCACAAAAAGAGCCACCAATATTGGAATGATGTGGAAAAACAAGGAAAGTAAGACATTATTAAATATTACTGTAAGTAATAAGGTGGTATTCAGGAAACAATATTTAAAGCCAATTATCAAGTAAAGATTCCACAAATGAAAGGAATGGTTCAACTGTCTTCTGCAAGAAAAGGCAGAATGAAGCCAAACTTTAGAAATACTGCAAGGCATATTGCAGGAATTTTTATTTATTTCCTTTTAACTGACTGCAGATGACTTTTATATTTAGTGATTCTATTACCAGAATATTTTCTAATTAACTGAGATTTCAGAAATATAGTTTTATCAGTAACTAACATAACACATGATTTTCATTTCCTTTTCTTTCTTTTTCTACTTTTAATAGAACTTCATCACTTTAAAGTCAACATGGTAAGTATGGGGCAAGAAAAAAAGATACAGCTCTGTTACATGCGCAGTGCAGGGGAGAATGATCTGTGTCTTTACACGGCTATTATTAACGCACAATTTTTGTGTCTGTCTGTATCCTGGGAGTCCAGTTGATGGCTGTCTAGGTGGACTTCAAGCCATTTTCACGCTTGCACACAGCTCTGAGAGCAATCGGTCACGATGGCGAGCTCGACACTGCGGGTCCCCTTTGGTAGATTCACATCTTACCATCTTTTCAGAGTAAAACATCTTCCCAAAGGGCAACAGATGAAGTCAAACAGCATGGGGGACAATTCACATTTCCAGAAACTCAGGAGTCAGATCAGTAGCAGCTCAAACAGCTCAATTTTTACATTATGGTTAATATTTCTGAACAGCTAGTGACCTTTTTTGGGGGAAAAAAGTGCTGATCTCATGACATGGCTCTGAGGGAATCTTGTCATCATATATAAATTAGAATAAAGGAAGAAAATAGAAGGAGAAAGAAAAGGGATTTTAAGAGCAAGGGGGAAGATCACAAACATGGAATGAGAATTTGGACCTATGATCAAGTGAAAAAGGCCTTTCTGCAAGCTCAGGACTCCACGCAGGATCGAGGATGGAGCTGAGGGGCAGGTGCACAGATGGGAACAAGCCCCAGGACACTCTCCCCGGAGACCAAGCTCAGCTGGCTCAAGGCAAGAGATGAAGCTGAGCAGAGAAGCCTCCAGCTAAACATTCCACAATGAGGGAGCAAAGGAAACCCTGCCTGACCCTCCAACGCTCTTCAGCTCCCTCTGCACTTGCAGCACGACATCTCAAAATCAGGTCTCTCAAGAGTGATGTTCCTACAGCCAACGTGCCCCGCGCGCCCGAGCTCGCAGCCTTGGTGCAGGGCACAGGCGCACGTGGGGCAGCCCTGGCTGCTGCATCTCCGCCAGACACGACCGAGCACCCAGCAGGGCTGAGGCGCCTCCCGTACCTAAAACTGTCAATAAGATGCTTCTTCTTGCATCATTTTACTAATTCTAATTACCATGTTTTATGTTATGCTTGCCATTTTAAGGGTCGAAATTTTCCATTAACATTTTGGAATAACCTTTTTTTTCCTTGAGATAAGCTGAAATTAGTTTTTTTTTTTTTTTTTTTTTCAGTGAAGCTTTCCCTTGTCAAAGGGATTTAATTTCAATAGTCCTTTCAAATATCCCTCTCATGCCTTCAAGATTTGCATCCAATATCTTTTGTCTTCTTGAACTGCCCTAAAACATCACATCACTTGAAAAAGAAGCACAATTCAGAGCAGCTATACACCAGAGCTGAAATAAATACGCATCCCTGTGAAGGTTACTCTTGGGAAAAATGGCAGGACCACATGAATTGACTGTCTGATGCCAGTATCCTCCAGAAGCATCTGCCATATTCAACATTTAGGGACAAGAATCATTCTGTGCAACTGAAACCTTGACAAGAGAGACATGTTATTTACTACATATACATATATGAATAGATGCATATCCAATAAAATCATGCATACTGCACCTACAGCACCAATAAAAAGTGCTTTTATATTCAGACAAAACATATTCCTTTACACTTGCCTATCAGCTTCAATAATTTAACAAAAGACATTAATTAAAGACAATGCTTGCTTTGTCTTTCAGTCATCAGAAGCGAAATGAACTCCAGAATATAAGTGGAGAAAATGCTTTTGCTTTAATGATAGTTTAAGAGACAAAGATTTTATTCATTCGAATGATGTACACGTCAGGGTGGGGTGGGGGAAGGAGGAAAAAAAAAGGCAACTCAACACCTTGTATGCAAGTTTACAGCAACACTCAGTTGCTGACACTAATACAGGTCCAGAATGGGAGGTGCATACTTCTACCTACTCATTTAATTACAGCAGGAAATGCTAAGAACCAGAGCTATGACCCTTTGGGCTATTCTCTTCAGCTAGGAAATAGACTGCAGCTCTCTAAATGCAGACCTTACCCACACAGAACAATTTTTAGAATATTGATCAAATGTTTACATGTTACTAAGTTCACATCTGTTAAACAAATATTATAGGAATTATGCAAATTAATCTTCTAACTAACACTTTACCTTAGGAAGGAATAACAAAAGCAACCAGCAAAGAAGCAATAAGATGCAAGCCCTTAGTAGGTGGAAACAGTCTTAAATCTCAAGTGTGTGACTTAATATCACCTTTAAAATTTTTAAGCATGGATTATGGCTATATGTACTATAGCTATAGATATGTTACGGCTATAAATACTTCTGATATCCACTGAAACAACACCTCTAAAGCCTTGTCAAATTCTTAAGTAAGTGCAGCAACTTACTGCTATAGTGACTTTTACAATTTAATCACAGATATAAACAGGAAATTGCTTTTTTTCAGTTTTGAAATTTGCTATCTTCTGATTTCTTAAATATCCACTTACTTCTGTGATTTTAAACAAGGTAAACAGTAACTATGCAATCTGTCTTCTCTGTTGACCTTAGCTGCTTTAACAAGTGGATAGTTATATCCAATATAATTATATATCTGCTTTCTAAAATAAATGGTCCAGTTTTCTTCAGTCACTCTCCATAAATGAGATTTCCCAAATCCTTATTCAGTCTCATCTCACAATCTCAGAACTCACATCAACTCTTTCATACTATTTTGAAGTGAGATGATGGTGTTCTTAATCAAATTTTTATGTTAGATAACATTCTCCATTATATTATTACTTTTCCTATCCCTAATGGTGTATGCTCTCAAAATTACTGGATTTTTTTCTTTTTACTACTGCGTTAGAAAGTCAGCCACACAGACTGAAGGAGCTTAGCAAGCTCTCCACTCCCACGGCCGGGTCTTTTGGAGGGGATGTGTCGGTGGCGAGTGCTCCAAGTGCCCCCCGGCTGCCCGTGCTCAGCACCAGGAGCCTCCCGGGCGCTGCTGGATCCTGCCGTGCAGCGGGGCTACAAGCCCTGCAAGCCGCACTTCCTCACAGCCTTGAGGACCAAACAGTCCTCACCAGTCTAAAGCATGAGTTTATTGACATAAAACCGGCAGAACATAACACCAGCCAACAGGCTTGTCGATACTGTCTCCAATCCAACTTTTACCCTCTTATTTTGGTAGCACCATGTTAGTAACCATCTACTGGGGACACAGAAACTTTCTTAAAGTTTGCATCAGTTCAAGCAAATGATTCTCTCTCTGCCAAGACAGCTTCAACTCTTTTCTTCAGTTCAGCAAGACACCATTTCCTTTTCTGGCAGTCTTGATGGGTAGAACCTATGAATCACGACCCATCAGTGACTTTAATTTCAGCTAATTTACCAGCCATCAGTAAAAATTTACCAGGCTGTAATTCTCAAGATGCTTCCTAATACATTTAGTTTCACATTTTTGCTCTGCTATTTCTAGTAAGGATTTACATGTTTTTTTTCCCAATACTGCAGCTGATTCATTTCTATGCGCCCTCAACAAACCTAGACGCACAGCTGCAGCGAGGACCGCTACTAATAAATAATTTACCATCTCTGCAATATTCTGCCTGCTTTAATTGCTCCCTTTGAGCTTGGTCACCCTCCCAGTAGATTCACCATTTTTCTCACCAACTTCCAGGTTTCTGATTCACTTGAAATGTTACTTGTTTCTATTCCTTCAGCTACGTGCTCCACACCCTGTGTTTCAGCCTTTTTGAAGTTCATTTTTAACTATAGTATGATTAGCTCATGTTGTTTACATTCCTTTGAGAGCTGTACAGCTAATGGAACCTGAAGACAGCCGTTTCTATTATTATTTTGCTAATCCACATCAGGTACACCTAAGAAACCACACGACAACTGAATCCTTGTTGCAAGAATGCAGGGCAGCTATGGCGCCCTACAAAACTGGCTACAAAGGGGTAATTCCCAAGCCTCTCAAGGAAGGTATAAAGGGGAAAAGGGCTCTTGGTGTACAAGCCTGTGTAAGGATCACTGTACTGCCTAATGCTTTGCACTTTTACTATAGTTCTCCCTGTTCATTTTTTGTCTCTTAGACACCAGAAGACCACAAATACTGAAGAGTATAAGCATGAATATTCACACTTTGAAAAACAAGGAGAATTTTCATATTTTAAGTCAGTGTCATAAATTATGGGTCCAAGCCATTGATTTTGAATGCATATGTAAAGGAATGCTACGCTTGCCTTAGAAAATGCAAGATTGCCAATGAGACAGCCCCCTAACAGCCTCTCCTCCTGCCCTGGTGGATAAGGGGAATCAATGGCTCCACACTAAATTCAGGATGAATCATTCTTACCACACTTATATGGTGTCTATGCAAATGACACCGCAAATTTAAAATGTACAACCAACCTTGTGGCCTCTAAAAGCCACAGAGGAACAGCACGCAGTGTATGTTGAAAGTAAAAGACATATGAAAAGGAAAGGTCCATATTGTTTGATCCTTTCATTAGCAACAGGTATAAAATGCCCCAAGATCCAACAATATTTATTAGGCTATTCTGTAAGCAGGCTCAAAAGATACATTTGACTTGCTTTAAGAATAAGGCACATGGTTTTGCCTTAAGAGTAATTTGACTTGACCACTGCTTTATGTAATACTCCCGTTTTCTAAATTACAGGACCCTGACTCTTGATGCAAGCAACCTAGCACTCAACCAAATGAGCTGAACTGGGCTACAGAAGCAGGCATTGTGTGAAAGGCTATAAACTTACATATGCTTTCAACAAAGAGTCAGGAGTGTCGAATAGTGCCAGGGCAACATTCTGGATCTTTGCCACACAAGCACTCCCAGGTTGGTTGAATCAGACCTGTCAGGTGCCACACTTTGTAGGAGACTCAAGAAGAGACAACACATAAATTTTCTCCAGTGGGCAAAGCTCCTATCTGAAGCTTCTTGCTCCCATGTCTATTACACACGACCCTAAAGATCCTTTTGCTGATGCAATTGTGTGAGTGGCCACACTGTAAATCAGATTATTGAAATCACCTCTATTAATGATTAAGTGATGCTGAACTGCAGTTCGGGAGAAGAAAACTCGTGAGCAAGTTCTAATACAGAAAAAAAAAAAAGAGAGCTGTATGTGGAACTGCAGTCAGGCTCCTTTGTGTCACTGTGTGACAATAATCCTGGCAGCGCAGAGGGGCATCCCCATCTGGTTTTAAAGCCTGCATATGGCAAACCCAGCTGAACTCATACACCAGTTTTGCCTGGCTTGTTGAATCCTGGAGCCCAAGATAGGCTACACTATTGTACAGCACCCCCAAAGTGTGTGCCTTCTAGGGCAGCTTTCCCCATTTCCTGACCCAAACCACCAGGAAAGGTGTTGCTGATGCATGACCCATGTGTGCAACACCAAGTGCGAAAGACTGCACAACACAACAGCTGAGACGGCTCATGGTTCATTTTTACAGCCTAGTAACCTTAGCAACACCTAAACAGAGAGGTCCTCATTGGTCATTCTAATCTATTCAAAATGGTGTGAAGATATGCATGGATTCAAAGAGAATTCTCTCTCTTCCTCATAGTGAGGCTCGTACATGCCTCAAGATACCATGCTTTGCTTCCTACCTTCAGAAAATACTCAGATCATGAGTCAGACGGGTGAATTTGGGGGATGTTAGCAATTCTATTTTGGGTGTGAAACTACTGGCATCTTGCTCCAAACTGGCATCACAGTTCTGAAACAGAAGCCATGATTGAAAGGTTTCTTTTTCTTTCTTCCACAGTACTCCTTCCATCTCCCACACTTCCTATAAATAATACACAGCTTTCATGTGAAGTGAATTAAAAAAAAAAAGAGTTGAAGGCCAGAAACGCATACTCCACTACTGAGTCCTACAGAAACTTTCTTTTCAAGCAGCTAAGTGTTCCAGGCTAATTTACCACCCACTCAACATGGACTCCAAGTTATAGGATATGATAATTCACCCACAGTGAGAAGATTTTCTTCCTAATTAGTTTTCTGTGGGCTAAACCTACACTGCTCTAAGATTTGAGCAGTGCATATTCTCAATATTCGAGCAGGTTCTCATTTCAGACTCATGCCTGTTTATACAACCCAAGCTTTTTAAGGCTACTTGACATTTTGGCTATTTCTTCTGGTGAACCTCAGAGTCAGGAACAAGATCTGCTGGATATGGGCTACAAATAATTCCCATTATTTTACAGTGAGTTACCACAATGCAGCAAGTTCAGCACAGAGCTCCTGAAAAGACTAAAATGAACCGAACACCTTTTTGGTCGCAAACAGCTGCTATCTAAGCTATAAGCTAAAGGGAAAGTAAAGGTGCTCCTAAGAAAAGAAAGATTAATGGTCTTCCACAGAGCACAGACTGAGGCTACTTCATTAACAACTTTGCTGCTAAAACAAACGCATAGCAGTTACATTCATCCTTTCTAATGATACGTTCTATTCCTGAGGCACAAGCTTATCTATGCATCTGTGTCCAGTTTAGACCTCCACTACCTACTACTGTCAACAATTTGCAGCACTGTGTTTTGTTCACCAGCCGAAGTACCTCATGAGTGAGAGCTGCAGAGTTGAGAGCAATGCAGCACTGCTGCAGCTGTGACTCCTCCTGCACTGTGTTACTGCAAGCATTTATTCTAGGACAGAAATTCTCAACTTGGGAGCTGTGAATAGCATTCAGGAAATTACCACCACCCTCTCTTTTCTTAAAATAAATGAGAGGAGGAGATCCAAGGAAAATTCTTTTGTAATAAGAGGTCAGTGCACAAAAAAGACTATTTTACAGTACTGGATTGAATAATTTGGACTGTTTTAATGACTATTTTCAATATCTAATGCATTGAGGAAGTGTTATGAGTATAGATAAATTACACAAAAGCAAGTACATCAGCTCGGCAGACTTAACATAAGTGCAGGCACATGATGAGAAACGCAGCCCCAGTCACAGAGTCAGGGTTATAAGGAAGAACTGGGCATACAGCAGGTAGAGATTAGTTCTCATACAGTAATTAGACACTACATGCAAATAAAAAATAACATATGTTTTACTAAGCATGCTTCCAATACAATGTTTTGGAGAACTTGATGTTCTGTGAACAAATTCAGCATCTGTAATTTTTCATCCAAATTTTTAAAAGGCAAAATAGTTCTTCCAAACTTTTCAAAAGTTTCATCTTAAAGGATATGGTCTGAAAGAAACACCAATGAAAGAGACCGAAAGGAAGGTAAATACTGCAGCGGATGGAGATATCAGACAAAATTCACAAATAGATGGCTCTTCAAAGCAAACAGATTTGGGCTTATTCCCAAAAAGAATATCTAACAACCATATTCTTATTATTAACATCACAGTTAAAAGGTTTGGTTCAGACTCAGACTTGCAATAGCTTCTGCAAGCAAAGGATAGGCACAAATGCAGAGCTTTCACAGGCAATTTCTGCCGAGCCAGCCTTCAGTTTATTGGGTTCCAGGCATGACTCACTGTCATGTACATGAAGTCTCAATTACAAAAGAAAAAAAAAAGAAAAAAAAGTCAAGAAAGAAGCAAAGATTGTTATCTAACAATGGGAGAGGTGCCCTTACAGTAAAAGCTTGAAAGAATTTACTTGTTTTGTTCCTCAGCAGATTGTCTTTCAAGTTTGACTACTTGCATAGGTTCCTGAGGATGAGGATTTATTGCATTTATTTCTAAAAATAGCAGTAAATCAGATAGATTAAAATATTTTCTTGAGCACTATGCCACATGTGTTGCCCTCCTCTGATAGTAAGACATACCAAAAACTTCGACCCAAGAGCCTTGCTCAACGACCCATTTGACAGAATGACAAGATGAAAAGGTAAAAGATATTCATAACGACTGTACTAAGTGTAAGACTGAGAAATGTGCTTGATAAAACCATTTCTGAATGCTAGATGTCTAAGACTCTGAAACAGATTCTCATATGAATTCAAGTCCAATTTCAAAAACACAACTGTAAACCAGAATCTGCACCATTTCAACACAGCCTTTGGGCACTTTCTCTGCTTCAAGGGAAGTGTGCACGGTAAGAAGTCTAATAATAAATTTGAAAGGAAAAAGGGCACCTAGCTCAAATGAAGAGCAGCTGTATAAATCAAGCTCTTAAAATATTCATGTAATCTATAAAAATAAGCATGTTATTCTGCAATTTCTCCCTTTGTAGCACAGTCTCTCATCTTGCAATTTTCCATGATCCCATAACTGGTGTAATTTTAGTGCATATGGTATTATCATACCATGCACAAAAAAAAAAAAAAAGAAAAAAAAAAAAGCATTCAGCTCCAGAATACCACTCAATCACAATTACTTAATAAGGCCAGATACTTCGAAACGCTTTCATATAAACTGTGTCTCATTAGGGAAGCCTATATGTCTTTGAAAATACTCTCTACAAGGTTGGAGACAGTACAGCTGCAGACGCAAATGTATTCAGTGCTGGCTGGAACAGTAAGTTGGATAATAGATAGGATGCTGCCACGGTTACACCATATCTATTATTCTCCACACTTCATCTCAATTTCTGTCCTACCACATTTCACATTTTACAAACTGATTCAAAGAGAAAAAAGAAACAGTCACTAGTGAGATACAAGGAAAACTCCATTAATAGCACTATCAACATCTCCTAGTTCTTACATAAACTGCTGGGTTCACAGAGCTTAATGGCCTATGCAAAGGGTGGTTAGAGACCATTATACCTAAGTTACTGATGAGGAAAATGAAGCACTCAGGTGTATTAACTAGTCCAAGGTCATACTGCCTGTGAATGGCAGAACTGGGATTAAAACCTATGTCTCCAGACTACCAAAACACTGATATCTACAAAAGTGTGGTTAATTTCTGCACTATCTATAGGAATATGGGAGTTCTGACTCTACCATGCAGCAATCGATGGCAAATGCTCTTTTTTGTTTTTTTAGGGGCACCTGGTGAATAACGCATGGTTATTCTACTCTGATCTTTTCGTGTTCTTGCATGTTATGTTGTTTTGGATTAAAAGAACCACCTAAATTCTCTTTGAAAGTTTTTGATAAGTCTGATCTTCCAATCTTAACACCACTTGCATGTCAACAGAGTAATCTCTAACTGAAGAACTTTTCCCTATTTTTCCTACTGTCAGTTCCCTCTCCCAGTCTCTCTTGGTTGCCCTGCAAATTCAGACTCCCTTTCAGCTCTTCATCTCATTTCCCAATCTCTTCTCATAGACAAATTCAGTTCTCTCCCCTTGCCACAGCTCTTCATCATGTATGGCTCCACTGCTTTTTCCTCCCACTGATTTCTGCTTTCTCTCACATTGTCCACATCAGTAACTTTGCCTTTACTCCCTGTTTTCCATATTCCAACTGTCAGCTCAATCCCCTCTAGCTCCAGGTTCCAGTTTTCCACTTTCTCTCACTCTTGGATGCCTTTCTGCCTCCTATGCATTTCAGCCACATGGCATCCTCCTCCACTCTGCACCAACAAGAACATCATGGAAAGTACTAAAGAGATGAACTGCTTTCTTCTAACACTGCCATTCATTCTTCAACACAAAGCAACTACTGCAGAAGTTGCCCAGTTTCATCCTTGCAGCATTAGGCATCTTCATACAGAGCTCCTTGGTGGGACAGATACATGTGTAATTGGATGAGAACAAGGAGAGACAGAAAGCAAATCAGGAAGGACACAATCTTCAAAGGTCTAACTACTAACGTTTAAAACATCTCTATGCTATGGATGTTCAGATTTCAAAGAGTTATAAATTAATCAAATGATAGACTTGAGGAAACAGAGACAGAAATTCCCATTCCATAATATGCAGGTAACAGAAGCAGTTGAAGAAAAAATACACAATCCTGAGCTAGAGCAACAACTCACAAAAATTTCAGCCCGCATGTTTCGAGGTGACAAACTTAACAGCAATGTAAAACACAGCTCCCTAATGAGAGCTGTCAGACCATCTCTGCACCAGGCAGTGCTTTTACCCGAGTGTGTGGCTTGCTGCTTTATCAAGGAGAGACTTAGCTCCCTGCCCAGCAAAGTGAGGTCTATTAGCCATGGCTGTGCATGTTCCAAGGGGCTGTACAGAAAATGTCATGTAGGGCTTTGCCCATAAAACATAAAGACCACAGTAAAAGATCACAATAGGGATTTTTCAAGTTAAACGCAACTGTAACAAAACAGATCTCTGTAAGATCTCACAAATCTCACAGTGAAGCTTACATAGCAGCACCAGCTTCTACTTCTATTCTGTTCTTCCAGACTGGTTAACAATCAGACTTTGGGAAGAGGAAGAGGGAAAATAGGTAAGATTTGCTCATTGCCTGCAAAAGTTTGAGGGAAACAACTTTTTTTTTTTTCCAAAAATATTAGTTCAATGATGCAATGAGGAGAAAGTATTTGATGTAATTATATCACCTACTCTATTGGAGAAGCTCTTTATCTAGACTATGTTCGTGCTGAACATTAAGGAAGCAGGGCTCTGCATAATGTACTCATGTTCTTCTCTTAACTGCTCTCTAGTAAGGAGGCAATATAAAAATACAGCACACCTAAATAATTTAAGATGGTTCTGCCTTCAGATGACAACTTAATAATTACATGCATTATGAACACCATCTTGTGAATGCTCCCAGCTTTCACCTACAGATTTAGATGTACATGAAAGTACTTGGTCCATTAACTTTAAGTGCTAGCTAACTTCTTAAGTTACTACACATCTGTGACCCCCAAAACTGATTTCATGGAGATTCTACTGTAGGATGTTTGCTTTGTTTTCTACTATATATATATAGCACTATATACGTGTGTGTGTGTGTGTGTATATATATAAAATGCTTGTGGAAAACATAGAAAAAAAAAATATATATATATATATATTTGTCAGCATTCAGGCTAATGGCTGAAGTTTTAGGTGTCCTGTTCCAAATAAGGTCAATGACTATAATCCTGGGCTATTTGCAAGGATGCTGTGTGATGTTTACCTTAAAGAGTGCACAGTTTAGAAACTTTCTTGTAAATACCACAGGCTGCATTATGCAGAATCATGCATTAAAAACCCCAAAGGGTAATGGTGGCTATCTCAAAACTGATATAACTAATGATGTGAAAATTCAACAGAAAGTTCTCAAATAGATTCAGGTTATCTGTATGTTACAGTGATGTAATTCTGATGCAGAGTCAATGGAATTATTCCAGGTCTATAAATAATGTAACGAATCATAAACTGTTTTATGTTATCTCCAACTTGCTTGCTTGAGCTTGATTGTATGCTTCATCCAGCACTGGGAGCAACATTTGAATAATGCTCGCACGAAAACTATAATACAAACCCCTTCTGCAGGAGCTTAATACTCCGAAAAGAACCGCAGCACCTTTGGGATGGCAACAAGGCCTTGCTCTGCATTTGGAGAGATAATGAACATGCTGCTAGCACTGACAGATAACTGTTAAACCAGAATTATAGCTGAGGAAAATATTTCACCTATAGGCTTAAGTGAGAAGTGTCAAAGGATACAGAATAAGCAGTTCTTTCTGCAATGCTGAAATGGGGATAATCAGCTCAGTGGCTCTGAGCCAGTAACTTTAGATAATATGAAGACAGGGAAATAACAGATTTTCAGAAGGCTGCATGGTTTAATTAAAACTTCTACAACTCCAGTAAGCAAGCGTGCTTTCAGTAACATTTCAGAACATCTCCTCAACTGGAAGACATGTCATATTTCTGCTGTAAATCAGCTAAAAGTATACATGTCTTACAAAACATTATTGTACAAACACATAAAGATATTTGCTTTCACTTCAGTGGAAATTTCTTCCATCATTAAAAATCTATTTAACTAATCAACATATGAATTACTCTAAGGAATACTACATTCAACTTAAAATTAAATGCAAAAAGAGAGGAAAACATAATTAAAGGAGGACATTATTAAGCCATTGATTTATACTTTGCCTTTTGCTAACAAGAGTATTAACTAACTTCCAGTATCCACTGGTTCTAGACCCTAAATGAAAGACATGCCAACTATAAAGAGTTCGCAGTTTTCCGGATCCATACAAATGAATTGTTTTTAAAAGGATTTTTCCAGAAGACTCTTTCTGTTGCTAAATTATGGGCTGTGTTCTGATCTCAAAAAATCTTAAGTACATACAAAGACGCTGCTGACAGAGGTGCATGACATTTACAACACGAAAAATAAAAATAAAAAATAGATTCCTCCTTTCCAAAACCAAGCAAATAGCCATACAGTTGCTCCTTTGCTAAGCTATTCACTGAGACACTGCCAGTCACTCATTCCACAGAATGTCTAAAAAATAAACAAATTCAGCAATCACAAAGTGAGGAGATTCTTTTCCAGATACCAAAAAGTACACCCAGCAAGATAGCTGTGCTTAATAAAACAATGTACTAGGATTACTGTAGTACAGCCTATGATCAAGTCCATGGAGGGCAAAAAGTTGCTGACCTCAGAAGACCCTGCTCAATACCCAGCACTGCTGCTAGAAATACGTGATACCTGAGGAGGATGCCCCCAAGAACAGTAGTTGCGTTAAAAATAGCTCCTAAGAACAAATCTAGTATCATGATTTTAACATTTCAATCAGAATGGTTATTGAAAAACATTAATTTTACTTCATGGATGTGAAGTAACATCCATGGTTTCTCTCCTATTTTAAAATTTTACTTTCTTGAATTTAAGGACTTGCCCACAGTGCAGTTCCAGTGAATGGTCCCAAGTGCTAATCTTACACCTGAAGGATTACAGAGCTACTTCACATTTCCATAGCATATTTATAGCTCAGGATGGCAATACACTTTGCAATGCTTTTTTTTCCTCTTAATTAAGTGTAATAACATTTTCTTGCAAAGAAGGAATTATTATTAGCTCCACTTGACAGGCAATGGCAAACTAAGGCAATGTCAAATCAGAAGACTTGCCCAAGGTTAAAAATAGTAATATAAGAAGCATTCCCTTCAAAGCACAAAGGACAAACCTCCTGACTTCAGCAGCTATGCAAAGACACCAAATTTTTCAGGCAGATGTCTGCTGGGAGTCCGTGGAAATCATCTGTGGAGTTCTAGCTTGGCTTTCAGTTCATAACATGAAATTTAAAGGAGAGTTACAGGAAAAAAGGTTCTCTCAACAGCAGCACAGCGCGGGGTATTCCAAGATAGGCAGCTGATCACTTCAGAGTATGAACCAGCATGAACCTTGGAGATAGCCACAATCAGGGAAATTCTGTGGTATTCAAAATACTGGACAGAACCACCTGCATTTCCAGCAAGTATGACAGGGGACACAATCTTTTATCAACGAGAACAGAGCACATACACACAGGGAAGGAATGAATCACTCTTCTGCCCATTACTTGCCAACCAAGCATCAATCTGAATTCACAATGATAAAGTTCTTGCTCCACCTATAAATTCTCTTCAGTGTTCTGCACATTCCGCTATAACCTGGTATCAATTTGAAACTTGACTTTTTACAGCACAGTTCTTTGCTTCACCTTTGTTCACCCACTTAATATCTGTGACTCTTCATCTCTTAAGTGTACATATCTCCCTCACCTTCATACTCCACTCTTCCTGTCTGTCCTCCCTGTATATTTTCTTTCTTACAATGATTTCTGATGTTTCCTTGCTTTTCAGCACCCTCTGATTAACTGGAAAACAACTTATTTTCACTCTCTGTGTCTATTTCAATGCTACAGAATGAGGAAGGGACTTAAAACCACCAAATAAACCACACTGATGCAAGTCCCTTCCCCAGGAGGCTCAGTCTGAACAACTGCTTAGCCAGGTGATAGGAAAAGCACCAGAGGTTTTTGCTGAACAGAACAGGGAAACCTTATTTTGGATTCATAAAGCTCTCTGAAATTACCGCCTACTAACACACTTCCACAAAGAAGTTTAAAAAGGGGGAAAAAAAAGAATTTTCACACAAGTATTTAATGTCATTACTCAGAAATAATCAGCATAAGGTTTCATTCCCATCTCCATGGGATACCAGTGGATTATTTTTCATGTCTTCCATGCAAGTGACAAGGTGTACTGCTCATATTGATATCTAGCTTTCTACGTTGGCAAACAAATAACAGCAATACATGAGAGAGTGAGCTAAAGCTCTTTTACACCAGCAAGTGGATGAACAAGTGAGTTTACGCATAGCTAAAAGGCATGCTTTGTTCTCTGAAGTCTGTCTCATTCATTTTTTAAAAGGCATCTTTATGTGAGCTCCCCAAAATACTACTTTTAATTAAATTGAAAAGGTAAGTTGGGTTTGAGGGCTGCATCAGCTTAGAGCTACGTCACATATGAAGGAGCACTTTCTGCTGCCGAAAGGAGGAGTCGAGCAGCAAACTCCAAATAGGTCAACTGGGGCTGGGAAAAAGCAGAGTTGGTGCACGTGGCATGAGCAGGTCTGGGAAAGCCCAGACAGAGGCTCTCGCACTCTACCCAGGGCGCACTGACACGCTCCCCGAGGAGCCACAGATCCGTGTGAACTAACCAGCTATCACTGCACTACATCCAGCACCAGGCTGAAACTCCTTCGGAGGCAGACTGCATTCTCCGCTGCTCCAAGATGTTAAATTTTTGGCTTCTCCTAACAAAAAATATGATTCAGAAGAAATAAGTTTGATGTGGTTATTTAGTTGTCCGATCTACCCTGGATTTTCTTGATCTTTGTCTCAAAGATAACTGCTTTAGACATTCCCGTAAGTTTTAGGAATGTATTTGAAACATTTCTGTCTGCATACCGTGGCTGCACACAAGCCCACACTGCCTGAAGTAGTTTATAACATCAAATGCCTGACTATTAGTCAGCGAACCAGAAATCTGGCCTTAAATTTATGGATCACTAGGTAGAATTCAAGTTAGACACATAGTCTGAACAGCAGGGAGTAGGAAACATCACATTTTATGAAAATTGATCGCCATTACAGAAAATACATAGCAGCTTGTGGGAAGACAGAACTCACACCTGTCATTGAGATACTCATCCAGGAATGGCTTCATGCACAAGTCCTGGGACCACTTGAGGGCTGGAAAACTGCTGTTTATGATGAACAACATCCTGCAGACCTGAAGCAACAATTTTAAAAATACGTGAATACTACACATCCTGAAACTGGTCTGCTACTGCATCTATGCTGAAGAATAACAGACTCAATTCAGAGGTTATCAGGTCTTATCTGAAGAGCTTTCCTTCCCATTTTTCTTAGCGCATGGGAAGATTCATGAGGCCATCATGGGTGCAGTGGCTCACAGCAGGGCTCCCTCATCCACAGGCAGAGGCAGCACCTCATGGTGAGGGCTGGACATTTGTCGGAGGAGAGGAGGACAGCGATGGCTCTCGTAACACAAATCTGATCCTTTCTAGGTGAATCCCGAATGTTGTTGGTGTCTGTCAGCTGTGAGGTGTCTCCCTCCCTGCTTCCCTTTGGTGGTCCTCTCAAGCGCCCCTCTAGAGTAGCCCGAAATACGGCCGGCAGCTCTTTCCCCACACACGAGCATGGTTAGCGACCCCGTGGCCTCCTTAACAAGAGAGCAGTTGCTGCTCACTGCAAAAAATCCAGAAGTCAACATATCACAGAACGTATTCTGCAGCAGCAGAACAGAGCTCAGAGCCGTCCCCACTTAAACTTCCCTCTCACCATTTTGGGGCATATTTCCAGGAGGAGTGATGACTTGAGAACACAGGTTTTCAATTGCACAGTAGCTGCCACCATTTCAGTCCCTACATAAAAGACTAAACTAAGGCTCTCCAAGGCTAAAAGAATTACCTGTTACCGTGTTCTTGCCCAACAGCATTTACCATGTGGACACTGACACAAGGGGTGACCCAGCGCATGCGCGCACACACACACACACACACACACACACACACACACACACACAGAGGTTTTTAGGTACTCCTTCGGTTATTAAGTCCCAGGGATCATGCTGCTGAGCAGATAAAGGAAAAGAGAGCACAAAAATTAGTGGGTGATCTAGAAAGCAGACTCCCAGAGAAACATGATTAGTAGTAGGTCCGTGCATCTCTTCCACTATGTCATGTACTAAATTGAAATTGGCTAGGAGCAATAGGTTAAGGAATTGGTTACGAACAATTATTTCTCAATTCATCCTCCAAATTCGTAACTGCAATGGATTCCCCAATGATGCTCAAATGTTACACTGTTCAAAGGCACTTAGGGCAGTACTTTTTGCTTTTCGTTTTTTTTTTTTTTTTGTTGTTGTTAAACCTTCTGGGAAGAAGTGAATCACTGTTACATAAATAGGTAAAGTGAGTTCTTTCTTTTACAGAGTTGTTTTTTTTTTTTTTTCTCTCTGGGGTGCTGGTTACCTTTCTAATGAATAGCTCTTCTAACTGAAATCATAGCCACAACGCTATGGGATTTCACCAGGAAAAGGGGAATGCTATATACAACTGCTTCCTCTGGTTTTTGAAAGATGCCTGCCTGTGGCTGCCCTGGAAGTGGACACAGTGAATGCCAGCAGCAAAATAGATGAAAATATCTCACAGGACAGCCTGAGAAGCAGTGCTTTGGAAAATCAATTGAAGGTTGACAAGATTATTGCACAGGCCTGCTGCAGCTTATTGCTCTTTGGAAAGGTTTGCATAAATATATTTGGCATAAAAAATGCTACTGCACACATTATAAGTAAATGACACCTCTTCAAATGCCAACATTATTACGCGCATATTTTCTATGCAGTATTGCAGTAATTGAGATGAAAATGCACTCCTATTTCCTACCAATACAACCGAAAAAATCCCACAGGAACATACAGTTGCACCTCGGTCTCAAAGACAGCTCTTTCCTCCAGTATTAGAAAAACAAACAAACAAAAGGAGTAGCATAGTCTAATGGACAACAATCTAATGGACAACAATCTATCTGATTTTTGGTGACTGAATGGTAGGTTCAATATCAGCAAGAAATAACCCAAGGCACTCTTACATGAAAATAAACATTCCCCAGGGTTCAAACTGGGCACTTAAATGCTTTTGTGAACTGGGGACCATAAAACCTGGTTCTTCATTTCACCTCCTGTCCAACATTCAGTAATTCACATCATATATTGTGCTACTCTGATTAGTACACTTCCAGATTTGGATAAACCCAATAGTATGATGCTTTTAATAAATACTATAATTTGGATTTAATACATAAGTTCTTCATCTGCCCACAAATATAAAGTGGTTTGATGTTGACATGGCTAGAATTATTTCATTTGTTTTCATTGCTAAAATATCCGCCTCATCAGCATCAGAATTACAAGTCTTAAATATCACTACATAAGCTATGTAGAGATATAGCTATATCTGAGCATCAGACAACATTGTAGGCTAAAACAGGAAGAACATCCACAGGGAAAAACATTTTGTTCAGTGTTTAAAACTATTGTGTGTGTGTGTGTGTGTTATGTTGCAGGTACATATAAGCTAGGCAGCATTCCAGAGAAGAATCCTTCTTTGTTGAAGTTTCAGGCACTTTCTGCTTTTCATGAAAGTCTGAAAGAGTGCCAATTACACAGCTTTCCAATATAATCAGTGTAAAGGGAGAACAAACAGGATTACGTATCTCTAAAAACATTCTTAAATATATTGGAAAGCGGAGTTCTGAACCACTTTTTTCAATACGTACTTTGAAATATATACTTGAAATAAAAGAACCAAACTCCCCTCTTTTCTGCCACTATCTTTAAGAGCAAAAACCAGCCCAGGTCAAGACCTTGATTGGAGAAAACCCAGCTGAAAATGTCTTTGATGTGTCTGCAACTACCACAACTACTAAGATAGAGGCATCTGCAAAAGCTTATTGTAGTTTCAATCCAGCAGCTGTTGGCACAGGATAACAAAGCCCATTTCACACTTCAGAACATTTACGTGTTAACATAAGATTCATTCCCTCGCTGTGATGTTAGCCTAACACACCACAGGGTACCTTTTCTCCTACTTCGGCCCGTTCCTAATGTCTAAGAGTCTGAAGACAGAGGTGCAGGGCACTCATAACCTCATGCAACTCTTTTCCTCTCATCAAGTGCACACAACAGTCATGTAGCACCATCACAAAGACCAACTACACTCATCATATGTATTTGTTCAGCATGGGAATGTCTTGTCCAAGTCAGAATTTTAAGCTAAAACATCATCTAAACCTTAAAAAAAATCCTCACAGAAAATGGATTTTCAAGTCTCTGTTGCAAGTCAAACCTTTCAACAGCCCTGTTCTTAGCAAGACCCTTAGAACCTAGAGTCCCCATGACACACTGAGACAACCTTGCTGGACACTATTCCTGAAAGGAATGGATCCTTTCCAGTCTCTTCTGGTGTGGGCATTCATTCATTTAACCTCTCGTTCAAAGACTTAGGTAGAAGAAGCTTGGGTCAGAGAGCACCTAAGGAAAATCAATACCCACAAATCCATGGGCCCTGATGGGATGCACCCCAGAGTGCTGCGGGAGCTGGCAGATGTCATAGCTAAGTCACTCTCAATCATCTTTGAAAGATCCTGGAGAACAGGGGAAGTGCCAGAGGACTGGAAGAAGGCCAATGTCACGACAATCTTCAAAAAAGGCAAGAAGCAGGACCCAGGCAGCTACAGGCCAGTGAGCCTCACCTCCGTCCCCAGAAAAGTGATGGAACGGCTCATAGTGGCCGTTGTCTCCAGGCATGTGGAGGACAAGAAGGTGCTCAAGAGTAGTCAGCATGGATTCACCAAGGGGAAATCTTGCCTGACTAACCTGATAGCCTTCTATGATGGAATGACCAGCTGGATAGATGAGGGGAGAGCAGTGGATGTCGTCTATCTCGACTTCACCAAGGCTTTTGACACCGTCCCTCACAACATCCTCCTGGGCAAGCTCCGGAAGTGTGGGATAGATGAGTGGACAGTGAGGTGGATTAGTAACTGGCGGGATGGCAGAGCTCAGAGGGTGGTGATCAG
>NW_010589876.1:126319-169677 GCF_000705375.1 Tinamus guttatus
AGCCTGGAGAAGAGAAGGCTGAGAGGGGATCTAATCAGTGTCTATAAGGACCTGAAGGGAGGCAGTGAGGAGGATGGTGCTGGCCTCTTTTCACTGGTGGCCACCGACAGAACTAGAGGTAACGGCCACAAACTGAAACACCAAAAGTTCCACAAGAACTTAAGGAAAAATCTCTTAACAGTGAGGGTGACAGAGCACTGGAACAGGCTGCCCAGAGAGGTTGTGGAGTCTCCTTCTCAGGAGATCTTCAAAACCTGCTTGGATGCCACGCTGTGTCACGTGCTCTAGGTGACCCTGCATGTGCAGGGGGGTTGGCTTAGACGACCTCTAGAGGTCCCTTCCAACCTTAAGCATTCTGTGATTTTATGAAACAGTAAGGTGACAAGAAGCTACCCCTGCAAATGTAAAAAGTCATTTTTTATAGAAAAACTGCTGGAGGGAAGAGAGCAGTCTGCTTCTTTTTACAGCAATTAGCCAGTCAACTGGCACAAGTGTACACCTGCATTGCGTATGGTAGTCATGGTGTCAGTTCAGTTCTTGTCTACATCTCTTCAACTAGGCTTTGCATAACATGGTTCAGGATATCATTCTTATAACCCTTGACTATGTTTACTTCCCAAATTGAATTTTTCTGGAAGGATTGCCTGTTTTAACCAATTACCTGTTCTTGGCTAGCCAATTTATTCATTCATAGCTGGTCCTTTAGCTATCTCTCTTTTTTTTTTTTTCCCCCTCCTCAAAATCCACATACACTAGCAGAGATTACAGCACAGGTTAGATTCAGGTGAGAAAGATCAGTAGGAAGAAACGTGTATTAGTGATGATAGTTATAGGCTCTGCTACCATTGCTCTACAAAGGCCGTGATAACAGATAATCCATTTCTGGGCACTGGAAGTACTGGAAGATGCCCAATGGCCTGTACGAAGATGAAGATTTGACTGAATATTTAAAATGGTCCTTTCTAGCCCCATATATTCGTGTACCTATGACCAAGAAATAGCCAAAAGCTTAAAAAAAAAAATCAGCCTCTAATTCACAGTTGGTGCCTGGCAGCTTAATGCCCCTGTGCTGAGCACAGTTGCCACAGCTGATGCCTCCGAGTCCAGTGGTCCAGGCCATGAGCAAGCCTCTGCGGCCCTTCCTTTGCCTTCCATCAGGCACTCTGCACAGCCTGCTTAAGCAGTTCTTTCACGACACTGCGCTTGTACAGCCCCTGAACTGACCTCTTCTCTTATTGACGTGGGACCTCATCACGTCCCATCCGCTCGGTGCCTTGGGGTTCTCATTCCTCCTTTAATGATTATTTTATAGCTACTATGGTATCTACAATTGTTCTGGGCACATTTTGCAAGACTATGGACGGTATTACCCATGATCTACCAATATATTCTAAATTACCTTCAAATTAGCCGAGGTAACCTTTCAGTGGCAGCCTGCACATAGCCCAACACTACTGCCACTTTCTAATAGAAAGTCAACCCTCTGTTACAGATTAGCTGAGGTGGGAAGGGACCTCTGGAGAACATTTAAGTCCAACTCCACTGTTCAGAGCAGGGTCACCTCGAGCAGGTCAGTCAGGGCCACATACAGTTGGGTTCTGCACATCTCCAAACAGGGAGACTCTACAGGTGCTCTGTCCAACCTGCACCCATGTTCACCCACCCAATGGACAATGGAAACACAGTAGTGTCACAGCACTGAGCGTGCTAATTTAGTGCTGGAGATGGGACAGTTACTGAGCAGTGGTAAACAGCACTAAGAAGTGGATATGTATATTCAAAATGTAATCCAAGCCTTGATGGTCTCAAAACACCCTGCAGGCACTCTGTTTGATGTACAGCATGTTTGATCTTGCATGTACTTCAGCACAGTTTTACTTCAAGCCTCTATGAAGTCTCTCTAAAATAAAAGCTATATATGAAGTGTTTCCAGGAGCTAATTAACCTACTTTTTTTTTCTCAATCTTTTTTGTTTTAATCATTCCTATACCTTTTTTCTCTCCTATAAAATATTTGCATACCACAGAGAAACATTTAAGTACCTCTACTTTTTTTTTTTACTCAAACCACTTTTTACATGGAAAATATTAACTAATTTCAATTTACCGCTTTAAATTTGGAAGGCAGGAAAGTGTGTGTGTGTATATATAATGCTTTTTTTTTCTTTCCAATTTTTCCTGATGGATTCTTTTCTGCTGACTCCCTCTTGCATCATTATGCTGAAGCATTTTATTATTTGCCAGGAGGTAAAAGGAAAGATGAAATTAAGTGGGAGATAAGTCACACAACTGAAAAGATAACAGACTGTGAAGTACACTAGCCAAGGATAACAGCACACTTTCTTCCTCCAAGATACATTTTTTTTAAATGACCTTTCTCAATTTTATACCAAGCGCTACGGATCAATAACCACACCTAGCATAAAGCCATCTGCATGACAGGGGGCTATTTCTCAAGCATAATTACTGAAGATTGATCACCACAACTGCTAAACCAAACGCGATATAACAAAAATCTAAAGGTTAAGAAGATTAAAATTAGCTAAAGGCAAAAAAGGTTGACAACAGCTTTAAGTTAGTGTGCAATAATAATAATGCAAGCATTAGGAAATGTCAAGTCCTTACAATTGCTTAACTCATCATTTTAATAATTACACATTTTTATTATTCTGTGTTATAAGACAAAATAGTATGGTCCAGTGCACCAAGTAAAAACAACAAACAATCTGAAATGAATTTTTAAGAGAAAGTTTATCAGATACTTCTCATAAAAGCTACATAACAATAATAAGAACATCTGCCCTATGAGGAGAGGCTGAGGGAGCTGGGCCTGTTCAGCCTGGAGAAGAGAAGGCTGAGAGGGGATCTGATCAGTGTCTATAAGTACCTCAAGGGAGGCAGTGAGGAGGATGGTGCTGGCCTCTTTTCACTGGTGGCCAACGACAGAGCTAGAGAACGGCCAGAAACTGAAGCATCGAAAGTTCCACAGGAACTTAAGGAAAAATTTCTTAACAGTGAGGGTGACAGAGCACTGGAACAGGTTGGCCAGAGAGGTTGTGGAGTCTCCTTCTCTGGGGATCTTCAAAACCCGCTTGGACGCAGTCCTGTGCCACATGCTCTAGGTGACCCTGTGTGTGCAGGGAGTTGGAGTAGATGATCTTTAAAGGTCCCTTCCAACCTTAAGCATTCTATGATTCTATGATAATTCAAAAAAAATCCAAAATTAAAAGAATGTTACTTGGCCATGTATTTAGAAGGATGGAATTAAGTATTTTAAGAATTAAGTAACCTTAATCTGAGTACTCTGTGCACAAACGCTAAAGCTTTCCTGCCTAACATTGCATAAAAAGCCTGAATTTATACTACTGGAGCTGTCATTTGCCACAGTCAGTCCAAAGCTGTGAAGATAATAAAAAGTTTCTCTCATATCCTGCACTACTCAGTACCTGTCCTGTGCAAGAAAAAGGACCTGAAGAAAACCTACAAAATATATAAACTCTGTCATGAAATTGCCATAACACATATGAAAGAGGCATATGTGAGGGCAAACTAATAAGCTTAATTCTAATAATAGCTTGCTTTCTTTTTGAATAAGCAATTTTCTTTCCTTTCATATTTGCTTCCCTTTTCCTCAATAGAAAAAAAATAGAGATGCTACTTGGTGATCATAGAATCACAGAATGCTTAAGGTTGGAAGGGACCTCTAGAGATCATCTAGTCCACCCCCCCTGCACACGCAGGGTCACCTAGAGCACGTGGCACAGGACTGCGTCCAAGCGGGTTTGGAAGATCCCCAGAGAAGGAGACTCCACAGCCTCTCTGGGCAGCCTGCTCCAGTGCTCTGTCACCCTCACTGTTAAGAAATTTTTCCTAAGTTCCTGTGGAACTTTCGATGCTTCAGTTTCTGGCCGTTTCCTCTAGCTCTGTCGGTGGCCACCAGTGAAAAGAGGCCAGCACCATCCTCCTCACTGCCACCCTTGAGGTACTTACAGACACTGATTAGATCCCCTCTCAGCCTTCTCTTCTCCAAGCTAAGGGATCATCATAATAGAAGAAACCTGGAAATTGAAAATGCCTGGGTTTGTCTATTCTTAGGTACAAACACAGCACGCAATCAGATGGCAAAGACCATACAACCGGTCGTATGGAATTAGTGAGCAGAAATCAAATTCAGGATGAAAAATTCCACCGCAGAGCCGAAGTGCATTACGTTGGAGCTCTGTCAGCAGAGACAGAATTTCAGATAATTTAACAGAGCAGTAAAGCTTCTACAAGACTCAAATGTACAAACAAGTATTTTCAGTTTTGGCTGAAATATTAACCTCTAAGGCAGAGTCTCTGTTTTGATGCTACCCTTTCTTTCTCCCAGTTTGCTGGAGGAAAATTAAAAAAAAAAAAAAAAAACACTTTCAACGAACATTTTTCCATTCGAGTAATGTTTCTTTGTAGGTAATCAACTATGTTTAGTGGCAAAAATATAAGCATTTACCACTGAACTTTCCAGGTACTGAATTTTTTAGCAAATTAAAGTCTTTATGTGATTGATGTTATATGGAACCATTAGCCTAAATAACGCCAGACAGTACACCTCACTCTGAGGCAGTCAGGTTGGCTTTTTTAAATGTAGATTTTTCAGATAATTCCCAACTACAAAAAATAAGGTTCAGTGCTGGTTGTCTAAATCACATTTGCCTGAATCCATTTAAAGAATGTTTTTCATCCCTTACCCTTTTATATTTACAACTCTTAAGAAAGGAATTCAGAAAGAAAATATAACACATTTGCATTCAAATGAGCATTGCTATAATCCGACAGATACTTTCTCCCTCCTCTGCATAATGCAGACTATTTTTATTTCTGCAGCAGATTATCTCTGTTATTTCAAATAAGCAGATGCATATGAAGGTCTTCTCAGGCACTTGCTTAAGTGATCCACTGGCCAACTGGGCAACTGGTATTTTAGCTCAAGCACTCTTTGTTTGTGTCTTCAAAGGCAAGATATATAGCTGGTAATGAAGTGAGACAAATATGTAAACTGCATACTTATGAATAATAGATTAAGAGAAGGGCTGCTAACCAGAAAATGAAGCATTTTCTAACACATTTTGCCTCAGCAGAGGCTCAAGCCATATTTAATATTTGAAGATATGCAGTTATAACAGTGTTAGAGGGAAATAGAGCACCTATGCTTATTTGCAAGCATTTCAAGTTCTGATCTTCCTGGTACTGTAGAAGCACTAACTGCAGTTTTTATAGGTTGTAAGACTTTCCATGTAAGCCAAAGATTCAATCCGTATTACCTGTGAAGAATAGAATATACATCAAAATTATCAGGGGCAATACTTCAGTGAAAATCAGAACTCAGATGCAAACCTGGATATCAATTAAATTGAAAACAGCTTACTAAAATATTGAGCATCTTGCTTTAAAAATCATTACTGCTTCCCAAATGATCTCAATGCAAGACCTTGTCTCATATGCTGTAAAAGCTCCCTCCAACTCATGCTTCATTCAGAAATTTTGTTTAATCACCTGTTTAGGGATTAATGAGCCTGTCACCACCTTCCTCCACTCTTTTTGAATTAACAGACATTTGCTCTGTTACATGAAAAACCTGTTTTAGAAGAACTTTACCCCACAGGGCAGCCACCTCCTGAAGCAACTAAAGCATCAGTGAAGCAATCTGGCCTTACAATAGATGATGGCCCTTTCTTTTAAAATCCTCATCATTATAAGGGAAAAATAAAGCAAAGAGAGGCTTTGCTAATGCATCTACAAGACCTTATTTTTGCTGTCTGGTTAAAATCTAGGGTGGAGAAAAAGAAATTAAAATGGAATTTTATGTTTTTAAAATAATCTAGCCACAGTGCGAACACGATACTAGCACTCACACTCACCTCTTACTACTAAACATCATCACAAGAGAGGAGTAGTTCATGTATACTAAGAATTTCTGATCTTAGACGAAACATTAGTCCCCAGACTTCTAGTGTTTTGGTTTACTTTCTCTGATACTGAGTTGTTTTGCTTCCAATCTTTACAACATTTTTGTAAATTTACATAAATTAATCATGTGCATTTCTGAACACTAAATCCATCTTAATGAGGGTTTTAACTGGGAATATACAAATCAGGTTGAAAAATTAACTCTTTTTCAAATATATATTTGTTCTACTGAGGACTTGCAGCAATTTTCTGAACAAGGCCTTCAGCAGTCTGCTTGTTTTTATGCTCAGTACCTATCTCAAGAGTTCTTACTTGTGTTAAGGCTTAGTTTATCTGGGAACAGGGCTTGTTGTTTCTGCCATAACCAATGATAGAGCTCTGAGGCTTCTGCTAAGATGGCGATCCCAAAGCACTAGATTTTGTGCAAATATCCAGTAATAAGCATTTCCCAAGAGTTTATGATCTAAAAAAACAAAATAGAGGATGCAGAAGGAATACATACTATTTGCTGTTTACAAAGGGAAAACTCAAACCAGAAAAAGTGAGTGGCCAAACCAGTCACCTACAAAAGTCTAGAAAGTTGGAGTCAGCCCCGAATCATGCTCTGTGACTTACAGAGCAAGAGTTCTCCTCCTCCTCTGCCAGCTTCTCTGCATCAACGCTACAGAAACTCTAGAGGTCCTGAGTGCTTATCATCTCCCATCATATGAGGAGCCACCAGTCAAATTGACAATGGAAAGCCTTTTATTCACACTCAAAAATCTAGATGTAAATAAAATAAGCAGGAACAATTCACTGCAAACAAATGACTGAGCAAATGCCTAATCTGAGTACCAAGGAAGACAATTTGCAGAAAGCAACTCCATCATATCTAAAAACCAAAACTACCTCACAGAGCTAATACAAAAGCTAAAGCCCAAACGAGAGCCTCTAAATAAATTGGTGTTTTACCACAGCTGACACCTAATAAGTGTCATTTAAACTCCTTGGCTGCTCAGCCAGCCAGTCGTGCTGCACTGCAGAGATGATGCCAGTGCCCACACAGCAGCCCTAGTGGCCTCCAATTACGTTTAAATAATTCCACAACCTCCTTTAGCAATTGATTAATTGCTTTTACAGTTTTAACCAATTTTCCCTTAAAGTTAATTTCTCTAGCAACATTTCTCTAGTTGTAGCAATATAAGTTCACAATCTCTTTTACTCTGACGAAAATCCAGAGCGAGGAAAATCCCCTCTCAACTTCTGTGAAGCTGCTTTGCCCACAGCCTTCCTTCAGTTTCTTCTCTATGTCTGTTTTTGTGCTTTTCTTCTTCAAATGGTGTTCAGAGCTGAACAGACACTACATTAATACCACTGCCACATAAAAACCCCATAATTATCCTGCTAAATTTCTCTTTACCGTGTGCAAGACTGGAGTGCCCACACTGCACTGCCCAAATAGAGACAGAAACACTGAATAGCTCATATATACCAAAATCCTAATAGTAAAACCACCAGGAGGCTGGGAAAATAGCAAGTTACTTTTATTTTTCATCTAAAGGATAAGCTTTCTGTGGGATCAGCCAGCTCAGCTGCCCCTCTCTGCAGCTGATAAGCGCTAGCTGTGGTGCAGAGGTGAGAGCCGAACTATCGCCTCTCTCCCCCTTCAGATCATGTTACCCCAAAGGGCAAGCACCACCGTTAGCAGACGGTCGACTTAGTTACTAAGGGTTAGTTTACTAAGCTAACACATATCATCTAATATTTGCTGCAGGCTAAGAGTGCACACGTAGCAAATGACTGTAATTTGGAGAGATGCACAGCAATTCATTATCTTCCACAATCAGTTCTTGTATCAGAGCCCATGAAAATTCTGCCTACACTGCAGCATTTAGGAAATACAGTCCCAATTCAGTAACTGCATCCAGGTAAATATTGTTGCAAGTATCTTAAAATGAGGCCAACCGGGCGATTAAAGTCTCATCTCCTCTTTTTCCAGTGCAATTCTAACCTTGTAATACGTGCTCAGGTAGATCCTTCATCATTAGCCAATATTGACATGTTCTAATTTCATTTGCTTCAAATATAATGCTGAGTAGAAAGCAAAAATAAACAATCACTTCCTTAAAGATTCAGTATCTTTCGGTTTCATGTATGAAAAGACCATTATTCCAATTACTCAGAACCTAAAATTTTAAATAAAGTTTTCTTTTTTGGAAAGATGCTTTTCACAGCCTATGTAAAACAACTCTGCAAAACAGGTTTTGAATCTTGTTAATAAACTCCTTACTAGGAGCCAATTAGGGACTGAAACATTAATTTTTAAAATATTTGCCAGGAATCCTACCATATCATATGCAACTGGTAGTGGTTTAACACTTTTCCTGACAGGAGCATTTGGGAAGGTCTTCCTACTCGGGTGGAGGGGGAAATATCTTAGTAATCACCTTAAGTAATAATTTCATGCTGATTTTGGAAGCTTCCAGAGTCAATGCAAGCACACTGGATATTCTACACTATGAAAGTGAGGAACTCCTAATATGTGGCTGTGTAATTAAAGACCTTCTGTGAAGTTGAGAATTAGTATCTCACAGCCAAACTTAATTCAGCAGTCTTGTGACTTTCATGTACTCAGTATTTCATCTGCCAAAGTGTTCTTCCACAAATTTTTAAAATACAGTATTCCCACTCATTTCAACATTGGAAGATGTGTGACACGCCAAGCAACAGCGCAGTGCAATTCTGTTTCAGATGAAATGGCTGCATTTCTACTGACGTGAGTGCAAGGCTGGCTTGCCAGCACAGACGCTTTCAGGTTCAATACAACAATCCACTTGGGCATTGAACTCTCCTCTCAATTAGGATCAAAGGTACGAAGACATAAAAGGGAAGCTCAATCCAGAGCTGCTGCTTCTGTTGTCAGAAAAAATTTACAACTGCCATCTTCCATTAATGAACTATGTGCTACAAAAGGCTGTATAACAATCTAGCAACATATCTTTCGTTACTAACTGATCATTAAAGAACCATAAAAGGCTTTGCTGAGGCTGCTGCAGATTTTTGAAGCCAAAATTTGGCTGTGTTTGTCCAGGTTTCTCACGCTGGTACCACCAAAGGCAGGAGCACAACAGGAGCAGAGCTCCTAGGCCAGAGCTCCGCTCAGCAACTGCAAGTGGGTGACAAAGCTCCACTCAAGTGGGGTAACCCACTCAAGTGGGTCAAATATCACGTGGGTGACAGTATCTGCACAAGTGCAAGGCACCTGATTACCGCATCAGCTTCAACTATTCTTTAGATTATCCCAAAAAATACAAAAATGTCAAAACACCACAGAGATCTTGAACCATGTCAAGATTATTTTAGACTAACCCATTCCATTTACACTACACTTTTCACAGACTTGACCAAAGCCAACTTAAAGAAAAAATCTCTCGCACCTATATAAACACACAACTTCCAAGAACTGCCATTATGCAAACAACTTACTACTACTTATTTATAATCCTACCTGAATGCATTATTTTTGTAGGAACTACTGGATAGCCTAAAAGATCATTACACTGTATGCTTAAAAGCTAGCAAAATGCCCACAATTTTTAAGCTCTCTACATCCACATATAAGCAGCAAAGTGACATCTTGTGCCAAGGTGTCTTTTCATATATAGGGTTGATTGGGGGGGTTGTTTCTGGTAGTCAACTCAGCAATCACATTAAACACAATTTTTATCTCTCTTTTCCCAAAGGAAAATACAGCTGTAATTGATTTTGTAGAAATTCTGTGTTTTTTCATTAGAACAATGCTAGACTTTGAAAAAGAGATCTGATAGGATGAAAAAGACACAATTATAAGGAAAGATGCACAGCTGGTTATTTGAGCAAAAAACTATGAGCCTGCAGCCTTAAGTGTTCCAGTAACTCCTGCCACTCAATCTGCATCAAATAACCTGCATATTTCTTGACTTGGGGTTAAGAGGTTAGTATCTCAGTAGTACTTTAAAGCTACTTATTGATTTCAACAATATTATGACTGGATATTTACTTAGAGATAAGTTAAAATATTCAAAGAACTTGTAATTTGCAGCTCCTCAACAAAAGAGATGCTTGGAACATCCAGGACAAATGGAGCCAGCATTCCTTTTTTCCAGTGAGAGAAGAAAAAATGACAGAGTTGAACAATGCTGGCCACTAGAGGACTTCTGATAAAATTAAAATCACCTAATGTTAAAATAATTACACTAATCACCAATTAGTTTCATCTCTTCACAAGAAGTTATTGTAACTCTAAGTCATCAACCAAAAAACTACTGTTGAAACAAGAGAATAGAGTCTTTCAAAACCATGGAAAATGTGACTTCTGAAAGACAACTAAGACAAAAAATAAGCTGCTTTTCACAAGTGAGCCCAAAAAATAAAGCTTTAGAAACAGGTCATAACGAAAAATAATTTCTACCTATAAAAAGAAGTATCAAGTTCTAGCCATAAGTAAATTACTTCCTCATTACTGGAAATTTCTGAAAGACATTTTTTTAAAGGGAAAGCTCATCCTTGCTCTGGTTCAAACACTGTTTTTCAATACTATCATGTTAGACGTGGGACAAAGGAAAGGAAGGTCTTGTTGATTATTTTCTGTCTCTACAGTGAAACCTCCTGCTCTAATCTCCTTTCTTCTTCTTCTCTGTTCTTCTGTCTCATTTCTTTCATCACAATCTCACAATTACAGGACAGACAGAGCCAATTTCCCATATGTTTCCCCATCAAACCAAAGCTACATGGTGTTTCCTTACCAGATTTCCTAATTGAAACTCCTGCCATTGAAAACTTCTGCTAAGATACGTATAGATGTATGGGCATATATCCTCCCTTATAGCCCTTTATATACACAAAATATTTCTTTCTGTCTGACTACACAAATCCAATACTGACAGTTTTATTTGCAGTTAACTTTTTGAATCTTTTCTATTTATGAACTAATACACATTTTTGCTAGTCCAAAAGAACCTTGATTTGTTCAGTATAGTAAAGAGAACTTCCAGTTTCCACAAGAAGAGACCTATAAAGGTCTCAGAGACCTATAAAAATTAAAAAAAAAATCTGAGACAGCAAAAACATATTCCTTTGTAAATCCAAATATTCTTCCTTATTAAAATATGGCTTAAAATAGCTCCACAGAAATTGAACTGTAGGACGCAGCAAGATAGAAAGAAGACTGTCAGCGAAATTGCAGGTGGATTTGGATCTATCAGATGGAGTAATACTGGGTGAGGTGGGAGAGTGTGTGTAAGAAACAAGATCTCATATTTTGAAATATAATAATTTCTTTATCAAACCAAGGAGGTAATTGAAATTTTATTAATCTTCACTATCACACAAGAGTCAAATGCTAAATAAACACCAAATATGGACAATCAGTATAATAAGTATTGCTATATAATCCATCAGGGAAAAAATCTATACTGGAAGGCTTTATAAGAGAACTAAATAAGAATATACCTGTGATATTCCACAGAAAAGGAAAGAAATACTAAAATTTACATCAAAACACAGGAATCCAATTAAATGCTTGAATATTCAAAGGAAAAAGGAACAACAACAACTAAAAAAATCAGTCCATAAGTTAAAAAAAACACAAAATCAAAACATCATTACAAAACAGAGTTACGTGATTTTGGGGAAAATGTTCAAAAATTCAAACTTACTGAGAGAAAGCGGAAAGGTTGAGCCATCTTTCCTAATTTTAGTATTAATGCCAACATCATTTTAGATCATGCAATACTAATGGATTTACACCTGAAGCCCTGTTAAAGTCCAGTTTGAATGGCAGTTAGTCTCTCATTTCTCTTCTAATTTAAAAAATAAAAATAATTTATTGCAAAAAAAAAGTCTGTAAACCCCACCAAGAGAACAGACTGCTTTCCAGAGAGTAACAACCAGTATCTACTCAAGGTTGCTCACAAGTTCCCCATCAAAAAAGCAAACATACTTAAGTAGCAAATATGGTTGTCAGAGCTTCCTTCATATCAATATCTGCATTTCTCTGCTGAATTTCTCTTTTCCATTTTCTAATACAACGACTTATTTACAGGTTTTAGTCCTTTAATATTCTGTATTTGCTTTTTCCTGTTCCTCACAAATCTGTGTCTTACTGGAACTTTATTCCTTTGTGCTTTTGTTCTACTTTGTGGTACCTGTGTCCTTCATCTGTCCTTCAAATCTTAATGTCTTCTCAGGGCAACTTGCTCACTCAGACACATCATATATTGTGCTAATCAACAATACTGATATAAACCATTTAATCTTTTATACTATTTTTTAATCACTGTTTTAAAGTGGACAAATATTAAGTGATCTGCTGCTGAAACCCGAGTAAAGCGGCCTTAGACACCGTTGCATGCAACGTGATGAAAGGCAGGAAGGGGCAAACACCCCCCGCAACTCGTGGACGGGTAACACTCAGTAATCTGCCTCTCATGCATGAGACACCTCTGAGAAAGGCGACTACAACCACTATTTGCCAGAAAGCAGGTGGATCTTCAGGATATCAATATTACTCTTGAGTAAGTCCAGAAAATAGAATACAAACGTATTATTTGGCCAAGAGAGAAAAATCAAGTATGCAGCCTAATAAACGCAGCTTAAAACGATCACACTTTAAAACAAGTATTTCTGATGATGAAAGAATAAGGTGAAGATAATTGATTAAGTTAAAACGTCATTTTCATAAAAGCTACAGACACTAGAAAAAACCACCTCCCAACATTTCAAACATGAGCTTTCAATTAACTCCGTAAGCGAACAGCTGCTCTCAACTCTGAATCCTGTGAAGGAAAATAAAGCTTTTTAGCAAAGAGACAAAAAACTTCAGTTTAGTTGCAAGACTTGAGGCAGCTTAAAATGATTTTTCGGACACTGTTGGATGGGGTCCCTCAGCACAGGCATCTTTCTCAATGCCAGGAAATTCGATGAGAATTCAGGCTTTTGAGGGCTCAATTCTGGAAGAATCAGCAGAAAGCAAAGCTTGCTTTGTTACTTTTCTTCCATAAATCTACTAACTGGAACATTAGCCTCAGTTTCTTCAGCAGCTTCCCTGTGGATCTGCAGCTCAGACAGCCCTCTTGACCCACGCCCTCAACTCCTCTGCCTGCTCACGGCTCACAGGAGACCCGGTAACAGACCAGGTGCCACAAGAGCAGCTGCCCCTCTCTTTCAGAAGCAAAACAAGGCTCTCAGAAAAGCAAGCTCTAAGACCAGCGTGTTGCAATGTCCTCTCTCCTTGTTTGCAAAGATGAGATCATGGCCAAGGAAACTGGCCTCGTGCAGTGACCCTGCCAACCCACCCCACTTCTCCCAGGAACAAATGGATCGCACAGCCAGGGCCTGCCTGAACTTAGCGACGTTCCTGGCTACCAATGGGATTTTGACAGACTTTGAAAGCTGTTCAGTTTCCTTATCTGCACGTGTCCATGTTGAACACAGTCATCCTGTATGCTACAATATTATGTCATCATTCACAGTCTCCATTTTGGCAAATATTACATGGAACAGAGCACTAGGAACTGTACCGAGAGTCCATGTCAGGTCACAGAACCACAGAATGGTTGAGGTTGGAAGGGACCTCCAGAGATCATCTAGTCCAACCCCCTGCTCCAGCAGGGACACCCAGAGCATGTGGCACAGGGTGGCATCCAGGCACGTTCACCACTTATAATGTCCCCACCGGACTGACTTTCAAAGAAACACATTGGTTCTACCCGTGGTAAATGGTAATTGCCACGTGTAAATTAGCCACCATTTGCAACTACAAAGGCAGGGGGAGAAAGGAAATCAGACACCATCAATCATCATGTCACTGCATGGGCATCCACTTCTGCTACAGGCATCCCCTGTCCCTCTGGCACTGTGCTAGCTGGACATGCCATCTGATTCTACATTATGTATTAACTGCAAGGCCTGTAGCATGTAAAATTGCACCTATCCTGTCTCAAACTGGTAACATATAGTTACATATACATTTTTAAATGTCAGTTCCTGCATTAACCTTTTCTCTCTACTTCTGGTGAAGTCTGCTCTACATTTCTTTTCACTCTTCTCTCAAAGGGCCAGTATTTGCAGCCTTAACTTTCCATCTCTCTTTTCACTTCCCGACAAATAGTCCAACTGCACAATTAGGTGATAATCCTGAAAAGGGGCATTTTAAGAATTCTGAACAGCACCTACAAGCGAGATAGCTTAATAAAGCTGGCAACTTCACAGGTTTCTGCAATACAGACATCCTAGCACAGAGCTTCATCACACCAAATGCCACAGATCGTAGCCACAAAGAATACTCCAAGATCTTCCAAGATTCCTTTCATTTTATTATCACCAGAAAGTACAGCTAGAAATCTGTGATCCAAACAAGCCTATCATTCAGCAACTGGGAATCAAACTGGTAAGCTGGAAAGTAGAACTGAGCCCTTTCAGAAGTACAGGTAGGTTGGCCACTTATGTGATTAAGATGAAACAGATCAGCTAAGCTCCAGCTCCACACGTATTCTAAAAAGGAAAAAGGAAGCTACTAGGATACAGACAAAGCAGGATGTATAAGCGTGGTAATGGAAGATAAATAACAATAAATAAATAAAATCTTGATTATTTATATTCCATTTTCAGATATCAGCTTATCAGTAAGCTCTGAAGACTCTAGCATGTTCATCATAGCCACAAACCCAGTAACGCAGTAATATTTTCAGGAGTCTTGCAGCATACTACCAATGAAGAAAACTTAGTGATCAAGAAACTCTGAATAATTAGTTACATACTATAGTATACAACAGACTACTCTTTTCATCATATTTCTTTTACGCATGCTCCTGCAGACCTGAGCGTAGCACCAATCCTTGTGTTCAAAGTTACACTGAACAGGACGGAGCTCTGCACAAGTATAATGTGGTGTCATTCACCAAGGCAGCTGTCATATCAAACAGCTTTAACAAAGTTAGAGCTCTCTGTGATGCAATAGAAACTATCACTTTATGTCTCCTTAGCTATTTTAACATATGCTTGAAATGAACATGGCCATTCTTAAGTCAAAATACCAAACACAGATTAAAACGTACAGTAAAAGAGGAACTGAAATCAGCAATGCTCCACTATTTTACAGATAACTCATGCCACACTGTTCATAACATCTTTTGGTCTTTCACAAAGGAGCAGGGACATGATTTTTCAATTCATGCTACAGGATTTATAGATAGGAACTTGTATCATCTTCTTACTCATCTCTGGACTGCTTTTGGTCACAACCATAGGACAGAAGTGCAACGACTGAAAATTGCTCCCTCTGGATGGCTCCTGCGGGCACGTTCCTGATCCTCACCGGCAGGGATTCTGCAGAGGAGCCACCCTCGCAGCCGCGTTGACAAGTGCGTTAAAACTGACAGCAACCATGAGGCCCTGCTGGCGGGGACGGGACAGGACGGGGGGCATAATCTGCAAACGTCATGGAGACTAGCAGAATAAGATATGGGAGCTCTTACAATCATTGCCTTCTGGCACACGCACTGTGATTAGTACCTCTCTAATTATTCTCCAGTACAGTCAACTTCCAGCTATAACAAGCACTGATTTCACACAGTGATTCAAAAGGAACGATGACAGAAGGAATAAAAATGGTAATAAATGAACATATTAAAGTATTCTTAATGAAAAAGAGTGCAATTGTAAGGCACAGGGAAAGAAAAAAAAAAGAGTACAGGAATGTTTCTTGTGGGAAACCAGCGGCAGAACTTAAGAGATGCTTTTTGTACCAATTACACAAAGACCTAAATAGGCCAAGTGGAAAAAAACAACAGTCTGTAAGAATTCCATAAAGTGGCAAGTATGCAAAGCAGAAACCAAATGCAGCTTGCCAGAAGGTGTATTAAAGCAGCAGCATAATGCTCAGGGTGTGTTTGTTTTGGAAACTGAGAGCTAGGAGCTCAGGAGCTAGGGTGGACCCTACTATTGATGCTAAACCACTGATTAGACTTCCCTCCAGCCCTCAATAACTTAATCTGTCTGGGAACAATAACCTTGCATGGGTGAAATATTACACTTCAGATTACAGACCTGAAAGTAAAACATATTTCATTTAAATGATCATACAGCAAGTAAGGTCCATTTGTGGAGAAATATTCTATTAGAAAGAGGATGTTTTAGGTGAGCTATTGTACTTTGTCCTGCTTTGCCTATAGCATTTTGAGAGCTATAAAGGTCTTTTGGGGGAAAAGACAAGAAAAAAAATCAGCAAGGCCAGGAAAATCTGAAACCTCAAAAGGATGCACCTTTTTACAAATTCTAGGCTTCATCCTGTGAAGTAGGTTTAGTGCTTCACTTGTCTGTGCTTAAGGAGTGAACAGGGGCTCAGATAGGTAATTCCAATCAAAGAAAGCAAACCTGTATTTCTGCAAAGAAGCTTCCTGATTCATAAAACCATTGCAGTCTCCCTCCTTAGAGCTGCTAACTCGCAGGCAGACTGAAGCAGCCAGGCAAAAATCATGCTAAAGTCAAGGGGCTGCACTCTGGCTGCTCTTAACCACCTGCAGGACGAGGATGCCATGCTCGAAGGTGACTTCACTCATGCACGACTACATAGATTTTCATGCAACATTTCACCAGAAACTTCTTTTCTTGTCCTTTTCTGGCTGCCTGTACTGCAAGTCTTGTTTACCTCAGCTGAGCTATTTTTATCTGGCTTTGTCCCCTCCCTCCCTTTGCTCTTATATCTACTACCATGTTTTTCCTAATCCTCCAGCTAGCCGGGAACTAATTCCTTTGTGGGTGGTTTGCAAGAGGTCTGTTGGGCTTGTCCTTGTGCCTGATTTTTATTATTATTATTATTTTTAAATCCTGCCTAGCTCTGTATTTCATTTGGCAGTTTGCATAGGGATTTGGGTTTAGTGTTACATATTTATTTTAACTCAGTCCATAGATGTCTCAAAATAGACAGCTTAATAAACGAGTTAAGATAAATAAAGATGACATTCTAACAGGTTCATACCACACATGGGCAAGAACAGAGTTACAATGAAGTATTTCACTGATAAATGAATTAACAGGCCCAGACTAGAGGTAAACATCCAAAGGCGCCATTATCTAATGCCCTTCATCTGAAAGGACCATGAAGCATTTAGTTACACAGCTCCATTTCTCAAGGTAGAACATAAAGTAGACTACTATTCTAGGAGGCCTAGCAAGCAGTTTTTGTACTGCAGCTTGTCATACACATGCAATACTTAACAGCTGTTTGATGTCAGGCAGTCTGGGATCCTTGCGACCAAGATCCTGCCTCAGTCTTCCCTGTCCTGCAGCTTGAGCCCGGTCTCTTGCTGCCAGAATCCTTCATTCAGGACATATAGCACTAAGCAGAGACAGCAAACTAAAGGTCCTGCCGCAGCTGAGGTTGAAGAGCAGCTCATCTCCAGCGCCAGGGCAGCTCCGGTTGGCTCTGGCGCGGGGCGCTACCACCATACGGGTGTGCTGGCTGCTGCGGTTGCCTGCGCTGCAACAGCTCCTTGCTGCAAAATGCAGCCCGCCGGTACACTTCATTCCATCCACAGCCCGCTCTCTGCTTACTCCAAAGTATCCCATGCCCCATGTGATCAATCGGGTGAATACTTCTGCATACGCTATTTTTTGAGATCCCTGCAATTCCTACTTCCCAGGTAACGGAAGATGTACTTGGAAAATAATCTACTACTAAATCTATTACTTCTGAAAGCACATGACTTTAGTGCACACGAAGTACATGTGACAGAGAAGGTGCCAAAACACATCATGATCTCTTAAGCTCTTGTTCCATTTGGGTAGAAAGACTGGGCATCACTGGTGTAGATATATTCCAGCTTCTCTCACTTATAATTTCCTATAACGTAGTACAAAATAACAGGCTATTTCCTTAGAATGATACTCCCTGTTTCCATTGAAAATTGCAAGATAACAGATTCTGAAATGGAATTCAGAGCTGCTAGCCTGTTAGTAATCACCCAAAACTAAACACAAGGTGGACAGCAGCCTTTCAAAAAACAACTGTCTGAGCACCATGATTAGAACTATTTCAATAATTTTAGCTGATCAAAAAGTTTCTCCGAATCCCTTTTAATTCCAAAACAACTCACTTATTTTCACCTTAAAGCAGCACTGCCTCCAGGAAGTGAAAAAATTAAGTCTTCAATTTTATTTTGACTATTTTAAAGGTTTCCTCTGCCCTGTTTATCCCAAGCAGTGAATGAAGGTAACCCTGCCTGAGCAGGAGTGTTAGACTTGACGATCTTTAAAGGTCCCTTCCAACCTCAACTGTTCTGCGATTTCTGTGAAGAAATCAGCAGCCTACTTTCTTTAAGCAGAATTGCAAAGACTAAGAGAGAGTAGCATGGCTTTTGAAAAGCTAAAGCGTAAAAGCTCAAACACTTTCAATTTAGAAAAGAAAAACAAACTTGTTTTATTACCATCTTTCTCCTTCTTTCATTTTAATCCCTCCTTGAAAGTGGAAGAAAAAGGAAAAATATCCCCAAAACAAAATGGAAATTCATCATTATCCTTAGATTAGATGAAAAATTTACGCATGCTTCATTAAAACCAGATCTATCCAGAGGAATAATTTTTTAAAATACCACACACAAACTATTGAATATGCTGTATTGAACAGATGATACAGGAGACCTACACTAACCTACAAAACCTTGATTGCTGGTGGAGATTAACAGCTCAGATTGATTTTTCAAACTATAGTACTGGCACGGATTAAAAAAGTGTTGATAAACCACATTTCTTAGTGATTATGGAGTTAACTAGAAATACAAAATTTCACTTACACCTTCAATTTATTATCTTAGTTTCTCCAACTTTCATTTCTCCCCAAAAGAATCATACTTCTATGATTCAAATTCAATTAAGAGTCTGCAGTGCTCTATCCTAATGAGCAAGCAATTGCAGCATATAAGAACATCATAAAATTTTGCAAGAACACCCCAAAAGTCAAGCTCAACTGGAAAAGTAGGATCTGGCATCTCTAATGTTATTGCCAGCAGCAATTACTAAAATCTGCAATTGACAGGAACTTTGTTATACATCCTCTGAGTAAAATCTGCAATGGAATTGTTCTGAAGTTTCCAAGAGGAGCTTCCTAAATGGATTAGCTGACTGAATCACACAAAAAAAAAAGAATAAAAATAATACTTCACTCCCTAGAGAAGCTTCTCCTCCTCAAATTACCACTCAGAAACTGCACAGGCAGGACATCTATAAACATTTTTATCCTGAGAGCTAGTCACCTGAAGTCTCACGTTTTAAAGTTGGCTGCACTGTTCACCAAGGAGTAACTCAAAACTGGCTACATATGTACCACAGAAACACTTTGGTGCCAATGCAGGAAGGCCACACACTACTCGATCAAACTCTCATGATGAGCTCATGAAACCAAAGACCTCCAAAAGAGTTATCAACAAGATAACAATGGCCAAAGTAAATCTTTTAAGACCAAACAGTTACATGAGCAGAATTAGGGAATCTGAGCACTGAATGAGTTAATTTAATTCAACTTCATAGCACCTAAGATGATAAAATTATTACTTCAGAAAATGAGAAACAGATATGGGTTGCAATGAAAGCTCATTTAAAAGAAAAAGAAAAAAAAAAAAAGAACACTTCTCCATGGCACCATCCAATTGCCTCAGTTATAGGATTTCACTTTTCCTCTAGCAGTCCTTTGTATCCTTCACTTCAGATGAGTTTCCCAAACACGTAACACAGTTTGTTTGGGCAACTTTCCTTCATCCACAGGACAGCATCCACGCACTGAATGAAACACAATTCCGAGGGTGGGGAAAGGAAACGTATGCAGTCAGGTAATTAAAAAATGAATCACAATGTGTATGCACATAGACAAGAAATGCACAGACATGACAACTGTATGTAATTCTGACATTTCATAATTTTGACAGCATAACTTCTCTCTCTGATGTACAATGGCTGCCTGCCAAACTTCTCCAAGCTTTACAAAAGAAATGGAGAAAACCTTCATGTCATTCGACATCCACCCTCCACTCACAAAACAATCATCAGAACTGAGCTCTACTATCTGCATTTAACTAATAGCTATTGAAAGTTGTCATTCTTATTTTGGATCATTTATTACAGAGAGCAAAGCTATTCTGACAGTATCTGGCGGCTCTCTGCAAAACAAGGGAGAGTCAGAAGCTCAAAACAGCAGGTCTGTGGCAAGGACCTAGGCCAAAGTCTGTTCCAACAGCAGCAGCGGGTGGGCTTGCTCTCTCCCTGCATCCCCTCCAGCTATTCCTGCTTCTCACATCCAAACAATCCCAAATTCCCACTCTGTCTTTCACAGTGCTATATTGCACCACGTCCTGCTTATTCCCCCCTCAGCCTAAATTCGGAGTTGTTGTCTTGCTATTATGGACCCTGTTACTACTCAATGGGTAATTACCCATTGGATTTCTACATTGAAATAGTAAAAACCCTTTTGGAATAAATGCCCCCCCCCCAAATAATTGGCAGTCCTCCAGTGACTTTCACCCTTGCTCAACAGTACAATAATAATATATGAAAGTTTACAATTCCTAGGAAATCCTGCCCATATCTCAGATGCTACTACTGTTTGTACAGTTATTTAAGAATTCATCTTCAATAGTAAGCTATATCTAATACTCATAGGAGTATTAGAAAAATCACCCTGAGAAAAAAGAGTTCCTTTGGTTAAAATGATTTCAATGTTTTGTCCCAAAGACCACAAGAAATATAAAAGTAACTGTCTTAAAACATCAAGATTATCTTTTAGGTCTATATCCCTTATCTTTTTATATTTATGTCTTATTATTTTCAGACAGGAGATTCCCTTGCTACTGCGCATTCCAGTACAAAAGCTTCACTCTCAGGAACTCTCTTAACATGACAGATGAAGTAACAAAATGTCTACTGGAGCCCAGCAGTAACTTCCATCTTGCTCACACATATCAACATATCAACAAGTGTTTCTAGTTTAGTCTGAGTTATCATCATCACTAAATTTCTAAGGCAGTAGAAATGAGGAGCTTGTAAGAAAAACACACTGAAAGTATATGAACAGCTATAGTAAGAGCAGACAATGCTATTGCTTTTTGCTTCAAAGCCAACAGCTGAATAAGGAGACTAAGAAAACAAAGCTTATTCCTCCAGCTACCATTTGATTCATGTCTATTCCAAACAGATTTTAGGAACTGATAGATAACAGTCCAACGGTCACAGTAAAAGAGACATACTACGCTTGTTTGTAGATGGCTAAGGGATGGCATGGTCTCTCATCCATTTGCACATTTATCAAGCTTTGTATGAATGTTTAGCTCAATCTAAAACACTTGTTTCACATTTTTATGAATCTCGTTAAATATTAAATATCATATGAGATTTTAAGAAGCCTCCAGATCAAACAGTTTAGTTCCTTATTATCTTATTTTTCTATGGAACTAAACTTCTTAATGATTGCTCCTCTTTGAACATTCTTTATATGTCTATTTTATATAACCATATAGACTTGAAATTATTACGTTTCCTTTTATCATATGATACGTATATATAAGTATGTAAATATGTATATATAAGTATATAAAAATGTAGCTATTCTTTGACTTTTTCTTGCCATATGAACAACTTGAAATCTGATGCCTTCAACAACTTGAAATCTGATGCCTTCAAGTCCGATTTTTTTTTTACTGTTACAACAAATATTAAAAATCAAAGCTGCAGAAAGAGCAGCTAAAATAGAAATGAGGCATGCTTAAAAATATTTGATAAATACAACAAAAGATTGAATATACTTACCTCAAATGTTAGAGGTAAAGCATTGCACTAAAGCATTTTTGGCACACACTAGTTATTTTAGATTTGCCTATTTTCAAAAAGAGCACCGCGCTCAAGCACCAGGCAGCTCACTTTTGTTGTTAGCAGCATCTCAGCTCACGTCCTTCAGGACGCAGCGGCCGTGTGCGCCTGTAATGACCGGCCGTAGAGGTAAACAGCCCTTCCAGCCAGGAGCAACCGTGGTGCTGCCAGCCACCGAACACAGCTCTTCCCTGGCCAGTGTGACTACAGCTACTTTCCACTTTGTTCCTTAGGAAGAGAGCAGCAAGCTCCCTGAAAGAGTCACAAGTGACAACAGAAACCAGAATGAACACCGCTGAGACTAACCTAACAAGACTTTTGTTCCAAGCAGGGCTATTAATAACACATAATAATACCATGTCAAAGCCTAATTTGAATGGGCTGAATCAACAGAATGACTTTATCTCAACCATAACATGTAATAAAAAGGTATAGCCAGATGCATGTGTAGCTTTTATTAAACTGAGAATATTCCACATCAATGTTAAACACTCCGTGCTCTGTGTCCTTCACCATAAATACTTAACATAAAATATTTTGTATATTTTATATACAAAAGTATAATTTTAACATAAAGGGATAAATTTTGCCCATAACAGCAGTTCCTTAATTTGAAACACTGCTTCAGAAGATTTCTGATTTGCCTTCCAAGAGCAGCAACATATGTATTCATGTCACGTTTCTCAATAAGCAAGTGTTGTTTACAGTTTTTATAACATGAATAAATATTGTTGCTGTTCGGGAGGGCCTATGACCTGCAGATTTCTCCCTCACTTGGAGGGCAGGGTCTAGGCTCTCTAATTAGCAGAGGGACTGCTAAATCCAGAGGTGCCACTGGAGATACTGTTCTGGAAAAGGTAAGTGTTGGAAACACAATGAAAATTAAGAAAGTTTTATGTGATTGGTGGCATTTAAAGGGAAAACAGTAATTCTTACTTCAACATCTGCGACCAACAGGGTGCCTGTGGACAGAAGCAGAATTACTAAGATGACATACATGAGAAAGCACTAGTCTTAGGCACAGATAAATCTAACTTGTGCTAACTGCTTGCTTTGTGCATTAAAGTTTCTGTGCCTGAAACTGTAACATTAAATGTTCTTCCACTTTATATTCTTGTTTCAGTACTGGTCCCATTATATTCTTAACTCAAGACATTACCAAAACAAGAAGTGACAGGTACTCTCAAACTACAGCCTTAGTCACTTAGTCCTCTGCATATTTTTAAGGATGGCATCTTCCAAGAGACCACATTTTTAGCTGCCATTCTCCGACACAAATACAATTCCTTCTGTGACAACATGTTTACTACTCAAGTTCATAATTAACATTATTGCCTCTGTGCAGCAGCTGAAAACACAGCTTTATGTTCTCAGACTACTACTTATCTCAGTAAGGGGAGAGTGTGCAGAGCAGTCAAAATCCCCTCAACTTGGACAGTTTATAGAGAGGCTGCGAGGAGGCAGACAGGAAGAGCCAAATGGTTGTGGAAGTAACATCTGACTGTGTGGTGAAAAGCCATTATCACAATCATGGAGAGGGAGAGATATGTGTGAAGCAGTTGAACTTGTTAAAAGAACTGTACATGAGGTGCCTGGCACAGTACACCTGGCCCTGCTTTGCAGTTTGCAAACTAACTGATACATAGCAAATAGAAACAGGAAACACTCTGCACTGGAAAAGTACGAGGCCTTTTTACAGTGGCATATTCAAACTTGATCGCAAGTTCGATTTAAAATATATATTTTTAATGGTAAGAAAAAAAAACACAAAATAAAGAGGATTCAAATCTATTTGAGGTCTTTTAATTCTTGCGTTAAGAGATTAAAAGCACTCAAGCACACAGTCCAAGTCCACAGAAGACAGTATTAAAAAGCTAGAATAGGAGCCTGTATGAAATCCCAGCATGTCTGTCCTTTCTGAAAGTCTTCAGAAAAGAGCAGCAAAAAGCAACGCGAGACCACCCAGTCATGCACAGGACCTATTCTCTTGCTAGTCATTCCTCTTCTCTTTTTTGTGTTCAACTCGGCCTCTCTCAGAAGCACTCTAGTTCTGCCCCTCTCTTCAGCTGGATTTTGCCATAGCCAGAACAGCTTAAGGACGTAGGCAGGGCATGGCCTGCACAGAGATATGACAATTTTTATCACATCAGCTAGCAGGGTTGTAAAAATCAGCTAGTCTTTCAGAAATGCAAATCCTTCTTTAGCTACTTGTATGCACAAAAGCTCATCTTACTTTTCCAGTTGTTCTAGATAATCCTTCTGCCTACAAACTTTGTCCTGCCTTGCCTATGCAGTCACAGAACAGCAGGAAAGGAGAGCTGGTGGTGACCTGCAGCACTTTCGTACCACTGTAGCCAAGTCATCACTGTGGTATCTCTTACATGAAAAAGATTTCTTAAATCTTCTCCTCTAAAAATTGTTCCAGAAGTGCTTGAACACAGTGATTGCAGCCCAGATTCATTTCCTGACCTGTGCAGATTTGGTTGTTTTATTTTATTTCTTCTGGTCAGGAATAAAAATTACACTTAAAGATTTAAACACCAGTTAAAACACATATCAAAGTTTTTTTTTAAAAAAAAAATCTATTTTCTGTATTTTTATAGGCTTACCAATATCATCAACAAGTGAAAGCACTAATGAAAGGTTTTTCTGCCCTTGTTTGTTTGAATTATCTCCTATGCAAGCAATTGACTTGTGCAAAGATTTTGCCACAGTTGCTTGGAACTTCCACAGACATCTCCAAAGAGGTGGAGGGAATAAAGGGCAGCCTTCTTTTTAAGAAACAGAAAATGAAATCATAACCAACTTCCACTCTCAAACAAAACAAAATCCCAAACTCTCCAGAGACTACCCGAACAAATATAGCACAAGAAGCAGCATTTATCACTATTTTAAAGGACAGTGCTCCTTTGAAAAATCAGTATCAAACAATAAATGCATTTGACAGCCCAGCTGAGACATGTTTACGCCCTTATCTACTTCTAACCCTAGGGTAAACAAAAGAGGCATTTTTTTTCCAGCTAATTATAGTCATTCATTCAAGACACTCTAAAAATGTCAAAGATAAGTAAATGAGCAATTTATTTTATGTGTACATTAGTGAGTATGCCTAGCACTATTTAGCACATTAGTGAATTCATTGCATCAGCATTTGCATATTCTTGTACTCCTATTTATTATTTCAGTCCACTGATTAGCATGCTGAATTTTATCTAGTATATCAAAAAATGTCGTATTAGTTACCACAATGAAAAGAATGCACACCTGCAAAATATTTTTTTTCAATAACTAATAACTTAAGAAACATTAAGTGCCATAAAAAAACCTTTGCATTTTAACTTGACACAGTGGAACACATTAAAATATGGCAGCATCAACCAACCTGTTTCGATTTGCAGGCATCCAGCAATTTTTTTCCTTCAGAAGGGAAGTTCCCTATACTGCAAATTGAAGCTTATTATGGATAAGTTCCCCTCACCTCAATTATCTTTCACAGATCTCCCTGAAAATCATCTAGAGATCTCAGGATGGACGAGAAGCTAAAAACACATGCTTTCATGTCACTATAAAAGGAATTCTGCCTGATGCTTCAGAGCTAATGGTCACACTGGGTTAAACCCTGACCTTGCTGAAGCTAACAGGCATTTTGCATGTAAATTCTTGTAAATTAAAAAAATAAATTAAGAAGTTATGAAAGGATTTTGCTCAAGCACTTTTCTAACATGCTCCCTAGTGCAGTCAATGGAAGACAAGTTAGGTCAAAATCATAATGTCCATGTTTTGCGCTCTGTTTCTGCCCAGCATTACAAGTGCAGGGAAGGAGAGGGCATTTTAGGCCACTGCATTTCTGCTCTTCAGCTACTAATTCCCACATTCTAACACATCTCCCTGTCTTTTAAAATTTGTGCCAGACTTAAGTAAGAAATGCCCTGAAGAGCAGCCTCCTCGGCACGTTCCCCCAGACTCCGAGCAAGCTGTAAAGCCCAAGGGAACCAGGCGCCCCCAGGCCCGGCCACAGCCACTCACACGGGCACTGGCCATGGGCAGCCTCCTGGCGGGGCAGCCTCCCTCCCACGAGCAGAAAGGGAGCAGGTTCCTCTGGCAGCCAAAACAGCCACAGCTGCACAGCACGTTTCTCAGGCCACTTGAATTTTCATTGTAGAATGCTGTAAATAATGACCATAACATATTATCCCAAGATAGCATAAGCTCTATTACAAAAATGCGGTATTTCCAGCTTTTGTCACAGAGTAAGTGGCTCTTTGCTCATCTCCACCTCCACAGCTCTCCTTAGGAACTACAAAGGTTGCCAGTTAAAGAAACACAGCAGTTCCTTCCTAGGTTCCCGCTCTGCTGGCCAAGCTTGAAGGAACTGCTAGAACAGAGAGGCCCGTGTGGCAGCGCCCAGCGCATCGCGCGCAGTCACCACGGGGCGCAGAGCGGCTCCAGCGCTGCCGTGCGCCGGGCAGGCAGCAGCCCCCAGGTGCTCCCCGCTCATACTGGCTCTGGTAAGCCAAGGGCATGCTGGCACGGCCGAAACGGAGAGCTGTGCACCAATTTTGGTGAGCCTTCAGCAGTCATGAAAGCATCGCAGAAATACAGCACTCACATCCACCTTCACCAGCCACTTAATAGGAGTGTCACGTTCTTGCCCAAAGCACAGAGGTGCGTTACCTTTCCCAGATTTCCACCCTAAAACTGAAACACTGTGTACGGCTCTGCCCACAGCATATTGCTAATTATATCCCAAATGAAAAGCATGTAGTTTTTGTATTTTCCCCTTTCCACTCTGTTCATCACAGCAATTCAGACTTAATAGCTGAATGCTTGCTGGTGTTAAAGCAGCAATGTATGTCAGAAAAGCAATAAACTTGACTTGTGGCATTAGCTGTATCCCAGAGAGAATATACAGGGTTACAAATCACTATTTCTGGGGGTAAAGTAACAAAACACCATCTTAGCACCGGTCAATGAAATATTCAGGCTTTTAGCTTTAATTCAGTTGCATCCGTTTGGGGCCACTCCGTACAAATGTAGCTCTGATCAGCACACATAGCAGGACACACTTGCAAAATTAACATCATTCTCATCGTGCAAGGTGGCAAGCAGAAAACACAGGACAGTGCTGACTTGTTTTTTAAAACAAGAAGGGGAAAACAAAGTATTTTTCTTATGGATACATTAGCCATAGTTTTAAGTAGTAGGGCTGTTCAACAATTTGATCTTTTTTTTTTTTAAAAAAAAATCTTTCAACAAACAGAAAACATCTTTCACTCTAAATCTCAGGAAAAAAAAAAAACACACACACACACTCCCCCATTCAGCTAGATACCTTTAATAAAAACGATCTTGTATTACAGTTCCATCCCTACCAAAATCAGAAGGATTCTCCTTTGAAAGCAGAATGCAACATTGAGCAGAGTCCTGGCAAACAGTGTTACACAGAACATCGTCTTGTGTGGACTGACTTTCATTTTCCCCAGGCTCAAACAACTGTTCACAGCAACAGCCGCCCTGCAGAATGCTGGGTGCTCCAAGACATGTTTTTTCTTACTTGCGCTTCTGACAGCAGCACAGAAGCTCTGTAAACCTCCCACAGAGAAGTGAATTCAGGTCATTTGCACATTTCCCACAAGCAGGAAAATTATTTACTCAAACATAACTCTATTCACCTATAACAGCTCGACTCAACACATTTTAAGAATGTCAGCAGCCAAAATGTTGCACAGAATATTTCCATTTCATTTTGTACCTGTAACTATCAAGTGAAAAGGCTGCGCTAAGAACACAGCACAATCCACACAGCAACCGTGCAGAGGCCCAGAAACAAAATCCTGCAGCAAGCAAAGCAACATGCCAAAACCAAAGGGCAGTGCAAACTCCAGCCTCTTCCTCACTCTGCTGGCGCAGACTTGCATCTGGTCGCCCATCTCCAGCCTTGCCCTGCAGCAAGGCCTCACAGGCCCAACAGCACCACCTGCTCTCCCGCTTCCACAGCACATGGCCAGATTCACAAACCAGATAAAGAAAATAGAGAGAAATGAAAAAGTGAGCACTGTACCTCACTTTACATATATGAAATGTAATTTGCAATTGAAAATGATATTGACAATTAAAGACCCAGAACAGAATCCTAGATTCAAATACCACTCTTCCCCTTGGGAAAATCTGGCTACAGTTTTTTGACAGAGCTCTATACATATACATATATATAAAATCTCTCTCATCAACATTCAAAAAACAGAACTTACAGTACACCCTTGCTCTTGTGCAAAGACAGTGCTGAAGCATTTCATTTTGAGTCTAATTTTTTAATAGGATAGCCATTAATGTTAACACCAGGACCAAAACCAATCAGCCCTTGGTTAGTGCTTATGTCAAAAGGGCAACACATGAGAGTCAAGTAAGCAAGCAATGCAAAAGATAAGAAAAGCAGCATTTATGAACTTCAGGACACATTCCATCCTTCCACCTACTAGCCTAAGACTAATGCTTTGATTTGGAAAAATTCTTTTCAATGAACCCATCCAACTGTGGCCTAACTACAAAGCAGATTTAATAGTAAGGAACAAAACAAAACTCTTAACACTTGTTCATGACATTCTGTATGCTACAGGGCATCAGCTATACTTTCCTTCAAGTTACCACAGCAAGAAATGCATGAACGCTCCCTAAGTCTTCCAAGTCACGCCTAAATACCACAGAAGCCCTCAAGTATCACAGTAAATCCTTTGTATGTATGTATTGAATGTGCCTGGAAAGTGGGAGGTACTGAAGAACAGAGGAGAGAAAAAAAAAAAGGCCAAACCAAGCCAAACCAAAACCAGATCCACTTCCAAAGAATCTCGCACCATTTTCTCCCTGCCACAAACTTCACAGTCTCGACTCTGTTGAATAGACTCCACAGACTCCAAACACATCCATCTTAGGCCCAAGCCTCCTTTATACTGTTCTATCAACTTTCAAGCACAAACACTACAGAAATGTTATTGCTAACATTTCTAAAGTCAGCTTCAAAGTCCACCTTTAATTGAAACACACAGGTTGCTTACCTCACTATTGTGGCCCCTCAAATTGAAGTTGATCCTCTGAGGGGTGTTCCGGTCTCTCCTGCAATGGCTGGAGGTAAAAGTGACGCCTACAACTCCTCTGCCATTGCCTGTTGCCAACCAGCCTTCCTCATAGTATCGTCTCCGGCACACCGGCTTCTCCTTCTCGCTTTTGGGGACTCTCCCTTTCCAGGAGAGGCAGAGGATGTTGGAATCGCTGCAAAGAACAGGCCCATGTTCCACTGCTGCATACATGCTTTTTAAATATTTTATTTTTTGACATAAGAAAGTAATATGTCTAGTGCACAAAATTTAAATCAATTCTTTTATTGATAAGACTGACCTGGGATAGATCATTGAAAAGGAGGAGGATGGGGTCAGTGTTTATAAATATCCACCAAATGCATAGTGAAAAATTCCTCTATAAAAGATGATGGCAGTTGGCTAAGAAAAAGTAACACTTAAAAAAAAATTCAGGTTCATTTTTCTTTTTTGAGTCCATAGAGTGAGGGTGCACGTATCCTTTGGAGAAAAAGCTACTTCGTAAGAGGCGCTCAAGAAATGGTTAAATCATCTTTTTGCTCTACTTGATATAATCTTTATACAGCCTGAGATTCCAGTTTAGCTTAATGCAATTCCAGAGACAGAGAGTTGCAAACGTGTAGGTTTCAAGTAACTTAAGGCTTTTAAGATTTCCTCCAGTCAGATTTTCTTCAAAAGTTCGGATGCAGAAACTTATACACACGCACATACATATATAAGTATATATATGACATTCATCTTTTCCAAGCTGCCCTCTGACACATCTTTTCCATCCGATGTACTTCTGCTGCTAAAGCTGAAAGAGATTGCATAAAGGGGAAAAAAAAGGCACACAAACCGTGCAGAACAGACTCGACCTTGGGCAGGCACTGCTGTGCCAGGCCAGGCAGGAAATCCCTCTTGGTACTGAACCACTTGCTGGAGTCAACAGGTTTTGCAATCCAAAGCCAATCCAATTTTCATTGCAGCACTTTTTTCCACCAGAGACTGAACCCAGCCTGAACTGTTTATCGCGCTATCTTGCCTGCTTTCCCAATTTTTGCTGCCACACTCAAAGGAAAAAGATACCCGCTCTTCATTCAGCGGAATCAAAAATGCTCTTAAGCTTTTAGCTTTCAAAACAGGTAAGTTTGCCTCAGGCGAACCATGAAGTTCTGTTTCCTCCAGAACAGGCTGAATGTCAAGCTAGTTTTCTTTTACTTTTCCTTTTTTTTTTCCTGCTACAAAGAATCACAGATTTTTCATCCTACAGCAAAAACAAATGCCAGAATTAAAGCACATCAAGTAAGCACTCTTTCAGAATCTTCTAAAATTCACAAAAGGAAGAAATATAATCATCTAAAAAAGAAAGAGAAGCAGCATTAAAAATCTGACTTCCAGGTGTCACTATATCTCTAGATATTTTCCTCGCTTGTTTGAGTGGATCTTTCCTTCTCGATGCTTGTCTACAGCACAGATTCATAGTTCCAGACACAACATTTGCAGCTGTACAAGAAGGAAACATATGAAGTACTCCAATCGTTTTATTTGAGTAACATTTATGAGCTCAATTAATTAGTATTTATACCACAGTTAAGTCAAAGGGAAAAAAGGAGAGGGAAAAGTAATATGCAAATTTGATGACCTGGCTAACTCAAGAGGGACAACAAGGTTTGTTCAGTTCAATGTCCACAGTTGTCCCATAGTTCCTGATCTTACTTCCAGTCAACACTACTGAACATGTGGTTTACGATTTATTAGTTCGGTCACAGTCTACTGAGCCCAGTGGAGTATGTGCCAAAGATCATTCATTATTTCTCTGCAGTAACAATCACTTTCTTCAACACTCTGTCTTCTTTTGGCTCCTTTGTAATTTTTGATTTTGACTAGGGAGGTAATTATTATTTTCTCCTCTGTGCAGAGGGTGTTTTTTCTTCCTCTTCTTGCACACCTTTTTCACCCGTGAATACCATGTGGAAAGTTGAGCACTAGTGGCAGGTGTCTTTCCATGAGTTACTGATTCCTGTGCTGTAAAGGTGCTCCATCTGGTTCTTAAATTAATTTTCATCAACTGCAAAGCTCAGGAATATGCAAGAATAAGTCTACGTGATGACAAAAATGTGTGTACATTCATGTACATGCAGTACAAACACAAGCTCGCTCAATCTGATACTCAAAGCCGCATCTGCCTTTTCAGCCGAGTTGTAGAGATCTTGTAAGATGCCCGTCATTCAGAACTTGAAATCCCTGGATTCTTCAAACTCTGCAAGACAAAGTACACAAACACAAAAAAAGAAGTGAAAAAATATGCCACAAAACAGCTTAGGCAGAGCTATAGAAATTAAAGTAACAGCAATTGAATCATTACACTTAATGATTATTTTATACTGATCTCCCATAACTGTAATATATGGGCAATATTCATATACATATTCATATTTTTTGCTTGCACACAGACATACAAACAAAAAGCACAAACTAGGAAATATTCCTTCATCTTGTAAGTTTACAAAGCTTTTCCACATGGGATACGCAAAATGTACCTAGGAAAGACATATTAAGGAAAAAAACTTTTTTTTTTTTTTTTTCAATCAACAGCTCTTGGGGACAAATTTTCACAGAAAGATTGCACGCCTTTTTGAAGTCAGGCCAGGGAAAGGAGATGCCAGTTACAGAGCAGATGCACAGTTAGACACCAAGGGACGCAAATTATGAAGTACAGGGCTCAAAAGAATAAAGGAGTGAAATGACTTCTCTAGGACTTGAAATTCTGCTTTCAGGAAAGCTAAGTTATTGCAAAATGAAAACTTATAAGATTAAATAAATACAGATGGATTTTAAAAACTACTCAAATCTTTAATAAGTCTCCATTTGAAAGAGGAAAAAGAAATACTTATATTCAGTTTTATATAGACATGAAATCAGAGGTGTGCAAGATATTCCAAAAGATCTGTCTGTAGCAAACAGATGCAGCTATTGCTCCTACACAGTTATTGCTAAAAAGAACTCATTTAAATTAAGATTTGCACAGATCACATTCAATGCAGCTAAAATGATCTTGTGTATATCACATGTGACACTGTACTAATTTCATATTTTGAGTAATTAACCTTTTTTTTCTGTTTAGCACAGATATACCAATAAAAATTTTTAAAAGCTCAGGAATACTGTCAGTAAGGTCTAGTGAGTCTCTATCAGAACTTTTCAGCATTACAACCAACTAACAGATGATTTTAAAGTAAGTACCACCAGCAGTTTTTTCATTGTAGCATGATAAGGGTTTGAGAAGTGTCCTTTAGATTGCCCGACTATGGAAATGGTCTATAAAGGAAATAAGGGAAAAAACCATGGAACCCTCAAGTCAGCCTTTCTCTTTTGGTTCCCCCCGCTCAGTATTTCTTATGAAACTGCTTAATTAAAAGATTCAGATGCTGGTCTTCCCCCAGGAGGATCCATACTTCCCCCCTCGCTCTGTGGCCATTGCGCCTATTTGTAGCAGTCTTATAGTTCTGCACCTTTGTACACATTTAAACCAATCTTTTTGCCTTCTTTTGCCCACCGCAAAACGCAAATAAGTTACTACCTCTGCAGTAAAGCACTTGAAAGAGGTGGAAAGCAAACAATCTTCCCATGGCTCCCGATTCTGCAGAGACCCCCTACATGAAGTGTATTCAGCTTTTCAGATGAAGTTCTTCCAAAACAAAACTACTAAACTGTAGGTTTTTATAATCAAGCTTAGTGCATCTTCCTTTCTGAACAGAAGAAGAGCTAATCAGAAGTTCGCTGATCTTGAAAAAGCATTCATTTTTGCTGGTAAATTGTTTCTGGCACCACTAAATCACTAAATATTGACAAATAGCAATAATCTACTTTGATATACTCCCACTTGAAGTGCAGTTGAACACTTTGCTCTGGATTGTAACAAAGGCAGAAATTGCTTGAACCTGTCCTTGGATAGCATTTTGAGCCAAAGCCCAGTGATGTAACAAGTTCTTTAACTACAGACACCTAAACAGACAAAAACAGATTGAGGCTTTTGACACAGGAAAGATGAAGGATCCATAATTAGATCTTGCTGTGCCAGCAGAGCTCCTTCTGAATGCAAAACTAGCATCAGCTTAGTTGCCACATTATAGGAGTAAATTTAGGTATAAAAAATACAAGCTTATTGACAGTGGCTCTTATTTTTTCAGTATCAATGTTTAACTCAACATTTACTTCTATAAAAGTGTGTTAGGCCGCAGTTGCATAACGACAAACATCTCTGCTTGTTCTTGCGCATCTTTCACTGACATTTCTCTCTCACTAAGAGAGAGGAGTCACGCACAGCCAAGGGCACTAGCACGGCAGCAAAGCTCATCGTCCTTTCATGCTTAGCGCACAAGCCAACTACAGGAGACAAAGACACGACAGAAAGCAGAAAAGGAAAATTCAGGGGAGTGCACACTATTAATTACCAAATTATTAATTACGAGCAACTCACATCCTGCATTTAAAAAGATTGACCATCCAAAAAAATCTTATGAAATGAAAGCCGTAGAGTCTTTGAAAAGCCAGGCTACCAAATATTAGGCTTTTTCAGCCTAATCTATTTTCCTTCCCATCAAATGTTTAAGAGGTCAAAAGAAACACCAACTTTCTCTTCTTGCAGTCCAGAAAAGGAAAATTATATACCAATAGCCACAAAGATGGCAAGCTCTTTTAATTAAAGACTGAGACCACAAACTTGCATTTTTCTCTGAAAGATCAAACCTAACTGGTTCTGCAAAGGCTGAAGACAGATGATCCCACCAAACAACAATTTAAGCAAATGGTTATGAGCTATTAACTGGGAAGTAGCAAACTGACATACATTCTCCAAAAGGTTGGTCCCTGAACATATGAAAGATAGTAAGTGTTTTAAAAACCCTGCCTATGGAGGAAGTGAGCTAAATGAGAAATTGTACTTTTCACGTGGAAAATAATTCGGAAAATATTTTTTAAAAGACCAGAAAATAGTCTCTCAGCCCAAAAGGTAAGGATACCTAAGCTAAACAATCCTCAAAACATGCAAAGAAAAGAAAACACTTAGCTTCTGCTTTGTTTTTAAATAAGTTAACAACTATGTACTTTAGTCAAGTGAATATATCCTCCTTTGCAAGAACTGCTGTGAGCCCCCTTAATCAACTGCAAGACAAAATGAAGATATTTCTGCTTTCACAGCCCTCATTCACTCCTTCCCCTCCTCTCCCCCCCACCAATGGCACACCATGCCATCATTTATTCCAGGAAGATTGTTCAAAGGTGCTGCTGTTTGAACTATATTAGGGAAATGATCCAAGTAGAAGTTTCAGAAGCGAAGTTTGAAAGCAGCTTTATCAATTAAGATCTGGTTTGCTAGATTTGGGCTTACCCTTCCTTTCTTTGTGAGAAGGGAAGCAGCTCCAGCCTCTCTTCACACAAGCTCTCCTACTCTCACAACAACCAGCAGCCAGTGCAAGGGCTGATCTAGCTGAAAGTTCACCCTCCAAAGGCACTGGATGACTTGGATGCGGAGCAGCCGCTTCACTCAACTCACAGGCAGCCACAACAGCGCTCCTGCCAAAGCAAGAAGGGTGCTGGAAGGTTGCATGACAGCAGTCTGACTACAGTCACTTTCTACTGTACTCAAAGGGTTTTTCTATTTTGTTTTAAACTTAATGAGTCCCCGTTAGCATTCCTAGCATGGTCCTATGTGCAGTTGCACTGGAAGAAAGGAGGCAGCAGCTCCACAGCCCAAGGGAGCAACAGAGGGAAGGGCCACTTGCAGCCAGTGCTGCCATTTGCACACTTTCTGCCATGAACTCCAGCTACAGTGTGTTTCCAAACTCAAGGTTTTGCCCTCAGAAGAAGGGAAGAAAGCCAAGTTTGTTCCTTGAGGGACAAACTTGACGTGGCTCCCACAGTGTCCTAGAGCAAAGGCTACCCATCAGCCATGGAAAACTGCTCCACTTTCAAATGAATTGTCATGGGCAAAACACTTCAGATAGACGACAAAAGACCTGTTTCGGGGATTAAAAACATACAAATATAGGACAGTACCGTTCAACGTCTGTAAAAGTACACCAATAAAGCACCCACTAAAAATCTTCAGAGAAACAAAAGAAATGGAAAATATCACCAGGAAATCACTTTTATTTACAACAGTGCATTTTCTCTCTCAAAAAAGGGCTACAATCCTCACAGCTCAGAAGACACCTTTACAAGGTGGATTTCCAGAGCCATTCATTTAAATTGTGAAAAAAAAAACCATGTCTTGTTAAGGACACTCAAATATCTTGATTGGAGTCCCAGCTCTTACCATCTCTTTTACTTTGAGCTAACTGCACTGACCTTGCCTGTAATTACAGAACATTTTCCTTCCCTTAAGGATGTTCTGCAGCCTGCCAGGATCCCTTGAGCCTACAGCAGTTCTATGTAGTTCCTAATTATCTCCAACATCTGCCCACAGGCTCTTCTAATGCTTCCTTATGAACATGCATTGAAGTCTTGACATCCACCCTCAAAATCCCAAAACACCTTCACATGCGACACACACAATACTGAAAATATTATATATTTTTTCTTAAATAGGAGGGGCACAGGAGGGGAGAAAATAACAGAAGCCACTGAGAAGAGCCATAAACAAAAAATTATTTCTGCTGGACAGTAAGATATGTTTCAGTCACAAACTGGATCAGCAACTCTTATCTGCTTGATGAGCACCAGTGCAGGAGCAGAGGAGGATGCTGAGGAGACCTGTGGAGAACTGCTTTCCAGTTTTGTCTCTCTTCATGGTACTATATTCCCACATAACAGATCTGCATCTAGGTAGATTAGGTTGACACTCTGCTGTCCAACTATTGATTATACAGACGGTTTTACACTCAATTTTCTTTTCATCTTTAACAGAAGTTTCTGGTCAGGATACTGGAGATTTAGTTGCATACAATATGAAATATTGAAGTATTGAAGTTACAACGTGTTGTAGTCTCAAACAGCACTATCGCTCTTCTTGCAAGACAGCGTGGCACTGCACTCTTTCTATTAAGAAAAATCCAAAATACATAGAAATTGCTGAGGCCAACGGTGCACAATAGAAGGACAACTATGGAGAGTTGTGTCCTCTTTATTTTCTTAAACATGATAGAAAAATAAGAACATTTGTTAAATGATTACAGATGAAGATTGATAAACAAAAATACACGCAAATTTATGATATTTGTATCCAATATGTAAAAATACACTCAAATATCATATATTTGAGTTACTTGATGGAAATAAACTAGGCTGAGTCAGGAAAAAAAAGGAAAACAATATTGATAGATTCTGCTATACTCTCTCCATTTACTGAGAAGAACTATGCCTACCAGTCTAGATCCCGACAGAAGCACAAAAAATAAGATAAGGCATAGGAAATATTGGAGCACTTGTGGGAAAGTTACGGACATCAAAAACAGAAAACAAGGCTCCATTTCTTCACAGACTTCTCACTGGTGCTTGAAACCCCCGCATCAAGTGTTCATTACGTAAAAGGGACAAAGAATTAAGAACTTGAAAGCATTTGGAGAAAAACGACAACAAAACCTAGAAAGATAAAAAGATTTTCAGGAACTATGGAAAGGAGCAATAAGTTATTTTAAGAAAACTTCACTTTCTTGCATGAATTTCTTTCCTTTTTAATAAAATTCACTGGTACCATTAACTCAGTATTTAGTTGGGAAGCTGATTCTTCCAGCAGTTTTGTCAACCTATGAAGAGCAAAAGCAGATATCATTTTTATACGTATTTTTTTTAGATTGTATTGATCTGTCCATTTCTTAATGCACGAACATCTGCAAATAGCTACACTTGATAGTGCAATTCCACAACAAGCAGATAGTGCTTGCTGCCACTTGAGTATAATCTCAAAGCCATGAGGTAAGTTCTTCCTTTGAGCAAACATTAAGACTTCATGAAGACAGTAAACTGCTGCAAATTTTAATGCGAAAATTGGGTGAGCAGGAGAATAGGCATTAGTTTTACTTAAAAAACAAAACGAACAAACAAACAAACAAAAAAGATCGTCAAACTTTCCAGAGTCGACTTTGGATCTTCTTCAATTCAAAGCTTTCAAGGCTGTTCACTGTCTAAGCAATGCTAGCATAATTCTCTTTTTTTTAAAAAAAAAAATAAAGCCCAGCCTGAGAATCTAAGTGTCAAAATCAAAAGCAAAGATTCATCCTAGTAGATTATACTTTTTAGACATAGAAGATAAAAACAGACAAAGAACTGAAGCTCTCTGTCTAAACACAGAAAAAAAACACCAGAGTTCTTTGTTTAGTTTTTTTTCTTCTCCATTACCAGGTATCATCTTACTGCCTTTACCAAGAAGTGTACAGATCTTCAGATGAAGATGGTAAAATTCCTAAAACAGCACCCACCAATGAAGAATGTCCACTTCATATATTTTCTACTTAATTTAAACTTGGATTTGCAAAAGTAATATGACTGCACTTGGTAGATGTTTATCTTTAGATGCCAGGCTTTCTCTGATAAATCTAACAAATATAGAGCATGCTCTTGCTAACACTCATGTACAGAAGTTGCTTTTTTATTATTATTATATTATTTTAATAAACATGACTAAGTCCCCTAGGATTCCATCAAGTTTGCAGATTCTAGCCAAAAGTAACACAAGAATAAATGGAAACTGCCATCATTTCAGGAAGAATATAGTTTTTGCTTGAAACTTCACAGTTATCTTAGAAAAAGTGACCTTTTTCCTCTTACGTTTGGAATCACTACATAGACAAACCTATTTTAGTAGAATTATTTTTCCATTTAATTAATGAAATTCAGAGATGCATAGAAACAATTCTTATTATATTAAATATTGTTTCTTTATGTATATCTGCAAGGGTAAAAATGCCTAAAAAAAAAATCACAGAAAGAAAATCTGGTAACACATATTATCCACTTTGATCATTCCCTCTATAAAACTCCCCATTTATAGCACCTCTTCCTTTACTGTATCAGAAGGGTGGCCTGCAAACTGCTCAAGGAAACTGCTGCTGATTTGTTCTGGTAAGCAGCTGGCAAGGTAGTATCACTAATCTCGCAGTGCCAGTGTTCCCCATGAGCTCACAAAGTCTATTAAAACAAATTACACAAAAACATCTTCTTTGGGATTCAAACTCCAAAGCTTAAGAGCATCAGTATATTCCAGTTCCTATTTAGATGCAAGGAACATTAAGACAGTACAGTCCTTCATATTTAATGCTGTCACAACACCTCAATGCCTCATCCAATAAAGATGTATTATCCACAGACAGCAGAATAACAGGAGCTTAATAGAAGAAAATGGTTTTTTTTTTTTGTTATCTATATTAATCAAACAGAAATGAAATCAACCCTTCAGAACCTATTTGAAACAGCCATTAGAAGACTATACAATAAAGAACATTTCAGCCTTGAACTTTAGTAGAGGGCTCACAAAACAAAAATTACTTAGACAACATGATGAAATATATAGTATTTGATGAAACTGATACAAAGGCTCTGAAATTAAGTAACTCAAGAATGTAATTCTAGGAAAATTTTGGTTTGTTATAGCTACATTTTCTAAATATTCCCAGTGTGGCTGCTACTATAGTAATCTCTCTACCATAATGAACGACAGTAAACATGATTTTACGGATGGATAGCCACAAAAAACAAATCCCTCTCTACCTGTTCATCCTCACCACACATGGACAAATCCCTTAAACGTGTAAACCTTTCATCCATGTAAAAAGAGAGGTGTCTTTTGTCAACCTTTGTTTTTCACCTGAATTCAAGATAGCTATGAGTGGTCTGTAACACTTACCTGCCAATTTAAGTCTCTTGCGCATATCAAGTTTGTTTGTTATTGCTACGGGATAGCAAATAGGTAGGGGAGAATATAAACAAGACTCATGGAATTAGTTCCTTTAAGGGACAACCAATAATAAAATTATAATGTCATCTAATTCAGTAGATGTCTTTTTAGTTGCTGAACCACAATTGGCACCTGATGCAAAGTGCTTTGTGAAACCTTTAACTGACATGAGCAACAAAATATCGCACATAGATCTCACATTAACTAATAGCATAGCCAACCCACACCATGCATCCTCTTTTACATTCCAATGATGATTAAACTATGATAATCTGAAATCTTCATCTAGAATACTCTGTGTATATTATATTGATATTTCTGCTGCTTTTTATCACAGGCAATAACCAATTTTTTTTAATAACGTTAATTCACCAGTCTCATTTGAGCTTTAGTTTGCATTGGTGTACTCATTAAAAAAAATTCATTTCATATGGAGAAATACATCTTACAGAGAACAATACTAATGGAAAATTAAAACAAGACATCGCTAGATTGGCCAGTGCTATAAATGACCAAAAGGAAACTCAAGCCTGTCTTCTCTGTGGCCACACACAGATAAATGCGAGGAGAACTGAAAGCACATCAGAAGAGTTCTTGAACAATTCCGCAGAAATTTTGCAGACTTGACTCAAAAAAATCAGGATGAACTCTTCAGTATAGTTATTCATAAAAATTTGCACCTTTCCCTTAAAGGAAACAGGGACTGAGGCAGGTCATCTGCACTGTTCCTTTGCTCAACACTGTTTTATTTGCTCTGAAGCAGAGCTACAAATAATTGAAATCATATCAGCTTTTGAAAGAAACTTATGTAATTATGGTGCTTTGCTCTGTGAAAATGCTATTGAGTTGCTCAGAGCAATGTTTCTAGCAGTTAGCATTTCAAGCATTAGTACTAGGAGAACTTCATTCTTCAACAACAGAAGAACAACCTTCAAAGAAAACCATTTCTCTATGTCAGGGCGCTAAGACATTTTGCTCTGACAGCAAATAAGGCCTTACCATTATCTTTAATTACAATTTGTCATGACACTATGAGAAAGTGACAGTACCTTGGCCTTAAGAAAAACACCTCTAAGTTTCTCCAACAGCAGCACTTCAATTGCACTTGAAACAGGCACTTTTCCACACTATTTTTAAATAAAATGCAGCCTCTTCTTAACATGTGCAAATTATGTAACATGTGAATTATACTTTCAGAATAAATTTATTTGAATTTGACAATGAAATCTATTAGTATTTCCTACATGTAAGAAGCTCACATATATCTCTATTAGCTCTTTGTGTAGTGCATCCATGCAGCACAAAGCTATAGAGCGAAACAGCCACCTGCTTATGGACATAGACATTCTTCCTTCCTCGTAAGCAACAGAGCACGATTCACAGAATTACCATTATTTACATTCAATGCCTTTATAACATCTTATCTCTTAAGTAATAAACTTTTGTGGCAAAAGTAGCAGTACTTACAGTATATACAGAGGTAGCATTGCTCCTATAAGTCCCACCGCCCCGCTTTTTTTTTTTTTTGCCACTTACAATGTCTCGAATACACATTATAAAATCTTTGCAGCCACCCTGCAAAACAAGCAAGTACAATTCCTGCTTGCACCTTCCTGACAAGGAAACCAAAGGTGCAGGCCTAGAAGATAAGCAAAGTGTTTGGAGCAGCCTATGCCACTGCAAGATTTCTCCATCCCTCCAAGAGATGTCCACACCTTTCCAAGTTTCCCCAAAGCCATCCCCATTTACTTTCCCAGATCCTGCCCTCCTCTCTCTGTCCACTGTCTGGTGCCTGTATGATCCTCACTAAGCAGATTCAGATTCCTTAAGCATCAAAATACATACATACACATGTGTGTATAAAATATATACATACACACACACACACAAATATATATATATATATATATACATATATATATAAAGGAAAAAGAAAAGGCAGTATTCTGTGGGCTTAGGGAGCTGAATCAATTCACTGAAGAGTCAGAGCAGCGTCAGAGGTGAAGCAAAGGAGCAGGCAGCACCCGCCAGTCTTGGCACAGAGAGACCTTTCAGAAACAGCAAGATGTCAGCCGGGCTCAGTTGCATTGAGAACTTCCCTATCAGACAGTGCTGGAACATTTCTCTTCATATCAAATGGAGAGATTCATCAAGGCGAGAAGCCAGAACTTACAATTACTGACTCCCAGTCCTGCCTTAAGACCATGCCATTCATTCTGTTTAGTTCATCTCATGTCTTCCAGTATATTTCCATTGTGCTTCAAATTTATCTGCTTTGAATTCATTGGAAAAACCATAACCAACATTGTACTTTCTTCCTCTCATATTTAAGAATGTCCATTACAAAAACATTCAGTTCACTGCAGGAGGACAGACAGGCTAGGCTGATTAATTCAAAATGATTTACAATAACTAAGTGCAGTTAAGACTTCAATCATAAAGCAAGAAAAAATTATTTAAATGTATAATTTCATCTCATTTTGCATTTTACTTATTTTTCAAAACTGTCTTCCACTAGATAGTAACCTTAAATTGAGGTTGTTTTGCAAGTAAACATAGCTTTTACCCCAAATACAGTGCTTCTTGCTGCTAACTGCAATGCTATAATACAGTCACATCTAAGTAATTACACAATTTAAACACTCATCTATTCAGATTTATGATTTTCATATTTGATGTCAACAACAAATAGCCATCTTATTTCTTGGACAAGATATTCTCCAGACTACCATAAACGTATCATTGACACATGCAATACTTACATACACAACACCTGGAATATACACTTAGGTGTTACAAAACCTGTCCTAAAACAAGGACCTGTCACTGACGACAGTCAGTGTCACCACTGTTATTGGGAATAGCAAAAAGAAAAGATTGAAATATTTTAAAGATTGTCTTAAAACTTCAAGGATTTAAGCACTATCACAAACACATCAAGTCAGTTTAAATGGAAACTAGTTTTACTGAAATACAAATCCAAACTTGGTACAATTTAGATGTTACTAGCAAAACTACACTAAATGTCTTATCGACTTTATTCGTCATGTTTTGTCACTGAAAACTAAATTGATATTTTTAAACTAAGGCAGTCTCATCTTTGGTTATCAAAGTAAGGTGACTGCTTCTGGTCACAACATCCCTAATAGGGCACAGCTCAGTTCAACATCACGTTTAATTTTTATTATCTTTTGCAAGAGGAAAAGTTTGGGTTTTTTTTCAGTTTCTACTTTTGAAGAAGTCAAGTTGATGTAAACGATACCAAAATAAACATAGTTTTCAGTCGATGCTTAGTGAAAAAAATTGTCACAAGCTGATCTGTCCCTGCAGCAAACTGAATCCAAATCATAGAATCATGGAATCATAAAGGTCGGAAAGGACCTCTAGAGATCATCTAGTTTAAATATTTACCCAGCAATATCTTCTATTTCAGTGATCTGACATACTTGAAAATTTTATGGAAAATGGAAAAAAAAAGGCAACATATTTATGCTATTTACATTAAATTTGACAAGTCACACTAAAGAGTAAACATACTATGATAGATTTAGACAGAAAATGACAGTTAAAAATAAGTATCTTTCTACAATCCCTTTTAACTAACTTGTAAATTCCCTCTCCACATGTCATAGTAAGGAGAACTTATAACCCTGGGATGTCAGAAAGGCTCCACCTCCATTAAGCAGCCATGCCAGCACTTCCATCATTATGGCACAAAAGGTCTTTAAATTTAGTTTGAAAGCTGACAATAAAAGAAAGACCGAGTTAAATGGCAAACTACAACCTGAAGCACCTGATATGCAAGCACACATTCTCTTTTAATGTTTCAGCAGTGGAGGAGTGGTAGCATGTATTAGTTTAGAGGAATGATGAAACAACTGAAACAGCCAGATTTTGATGCAACTTGTTTGCTAAAGCCCTTTAGACAAACTATGATTTTATTGCCTTATAGCTTTATCTTTATAATTTTGCAAAAGAAAAGATTTTGTTAAAAACACCTTGAAACTCAACTTCCATGAAGTTTCAGATGGATATCTATGTCATGAGCTATACATGCATGTCAGGTTCCTAAAAGAAAAGCAATGCTGAAAACAGTATTTCAGCATGTATAAATATACAGACATACATACATAAATTTTAATAAAAAAAAAGTAGGTACTTGCACAAAAACAAAAAGTTATTAGTCAGCATTGCCATGTTGTACTGTAGCAGCACAGGGGTAACCTTCAGAAATTGGCTCCAATGTGACCAGTGATTAATTTGCTCCCTTCCAGCTGAAACACTCCACATCACTACAAACATTGTCTCAGTGACACAGCTAATGGCAGAGCTAGAAGGAAGTCCTGGTTGCGGGAAGCAGAGACAACAGCAGCAAGTTTCCTTCTGGGACAACAAGCTCAGCCAAAAAAGGCACTGAGACTAGGCAAGCCCTTGTGGTAGGCTCACGGGGGCAAGAGAGCACTAGATTTACATGCAAGATTTATGCAGTTTTATTTTGAAGATATGATGCTAAAGATGTCATGCAAAAGATATAAACCAGACTACAGATCTTGTATCAGTTTCCTGGGCCAAGTTAAC
>NW_010589876.1:169964-181337 GCF_000705375.1 Tinamus guttatus
TTAAAAAAAAAAAAAAAAAAAAAAAAAAAAAAGCAAGCTCCTGAGAGAAGAGTGTGTTGTCCTCATGGTGGATTCTTTCCAGACACACTTTTGGCTGCTATTGTAATCCTACACCATGACTGGGCTCAGGAGGAATGTATGGAATAGGTTGGACAAAACCAATATACAACCCCAAACCTGTCTGCATAACCACTATCAGTAGGTATTTCATTTTTGTTTCTGTACATTAAAACATTTACATGCAACTAAAAATGTTATGGAAAGCAGAAAATGGTTTTCACAACTGATCAAAACAACATTTCAGGAAAGCATGTCTCGAAATGCTCAGGCTATGAATACACGAAGATACTTTGCTGATTCTAGGCATAACCACGAAGATAAGAGCCAGGATATTTGACTGAAGGAAGCTCTGACTACATTCCCCTATGTGAAATCAACTTCTACTATACTAAGGATCTATCCAGTCACTGACAATAAGCATTTTTTCTACAGGAAGGAAAGTTGCTCTGTTGCAGTATTTTCAAGCTTTCCAGATCATTTTAAGAAAAAGGCACTTGTCTCAAGGCAGGTTTATACTTATATTACCAGCCTGAAGGAACGTCTTGTTTATAATTAGAATATCATTTTTTACAATCATCAGATTTTAGAATTGGAGGACAAAAATTAAACACAGACTAAATGAATTACTTCAGGAACATCTACGCTTTTGCCCAGTTTGCTTATAAGTATCAGAAAACATATGCACAAGATACTCTATATGAATGAATGCCATGGCATATAAGAAATAACTCTCAATCTCAGGTGCCATAGTGTTTCTTAAAGCCTTTGATCCTTCAAAAACTAGAGAGCACTGTCTGTATTACGTTTGAAAACCTCAATACAAGTAAAGATATTCTGGCTTTCAGATCAGTGGATATAAAAATTTCTTTCTGTCTTCATAGTGTTTTCTCTAAACCAACATTAGAGTATGTATTTGAAATGTTCCGTATTTTCTAAAAAGCTGAACACAAAAGGTCTTTTGCTGCAATTCACAGCAAGCATGATGCAAAACGCACTACATACCCTCATTCTGCCAAACTATGCACTGGCATGGAGTTCTGTTTGATATGGAGATAAGCATCTCTTGCAACTTTTTCCTCCCTATTTTCACCTATGTATTCCTTGAAATAACTTTAAAACACCTTTCAAGAAAAGCTTAAACTGAAGGCTATTGAGCGCTGTGGTAGAGAGCGCGTGCAGACTGCACAAGCCTGAGAAGTCTTGCTTAGGGGAACAATGCACAGTATCAGCAGCATAGGAGCTTAGCCAGCTTGTCCTGCAGAAAAAGCTCAACACAGGAGAAAAAAAAAAATGGGGCAGGAAATATGACAGCAGCATCATTGCTCGACAAGTTTAAATCCCTGAGACACCCCTGAATTCACTCAGCTACTCAGAAAGTAATTAAACTTCTGCAGACAGAATAAGCCTTTCCAAACACAAAACGGAAAAAGACAGGTACACAAGAGACCTTGCAAGGAAATCTGGCAAGCAATTCAAGGTGAGACATCCAGGAAGCCTTGCACACTTGGGAAATTATTACGGAAAATTATTTTAAAAGAATGACATTCTTCTCCTCTCCACCCTGCATTTCTGGATAACCACCTGCACCAAAGCCTGAGGAGCATCGACATGAGAAACAAGGACCTTGTGTTTTCTTACTCCTCTCTGTGACCTAAGGAATTTTACCTTTGCCTTTTTGTCTTTAGGTACATTTATTTTTGCAAAGCATCTGACTCCATGCAGGAAGAGACAGGACCAATCAACACCTGTCTAAATGAAAGAAGCAGCTTCATACCTATATCATGGATTTAAACCTAATGACAAAAAAAAACCCCACAACTACTTTCTCTGCAAAAAGTACTGCTATAGCTCAACCAAAGTGCTTAATTTCTTCACATAAAGTGCAACGACAGTGCTGTGCAAAGTTCACATGATCCTAATACTTAATTCTAGTCTTAACCAATTTATTACCTGAATAAATTATATTTTGCATACCACCCAGTACACTGTTCAAACATAAACTCGAATATTAGCTAAGTAAATAAGCATTAGACAGTTGGCACAGAATTAGGAATCTGTCTGCCAGAAGCACTCCCAAGCAGATAGGATGAGACCTTTTAATGGAAAGGCTTCCATGCCTTGCTCATCTTGTTTCGATAAACAGACACTTCAAAACGATTATGAAAGCAAAATCCTCTACATTCTTATTCAAAATCCCAAGACAAAAAAGACATCTCTGTGGATAAAGACAAATAATCTAGAGATGCATTTACTTCACTCAAGAAGAAAAGAAATGCACTAACAGTGTCCTATGAACTTTTCCATCTCATGCACACCCTTACCAAAAAATGATCAATACAAAACTATTGCTATCTCCAAACTCTCAATGTACCGCATATTACTCTGACCCCTCTTCTTCATTCACTACCTGATACAAAAAGATGGAGGAATCTTCCATCTACATAAGTGTGTTAGTAGATATGCCTAATTTTGTAAGCCACACATTATCCAGGCATACACTCTTTTTTTTTTTTAAACCAATTTCAAGCCATCAATATTGCTGTCTGGTGACACACAGACATCTAAGAGCTCCCTCAAGAACTCACATTCTCAAGAATCAACATGAGACCAAGGAAATAAGGAGTTGGTTAACAGTATTTATAGCTATTTCTGCCCCCTGAATTTTTCTGCACATTTGTGTTTTAACCTTTATCTAACCTACTCATCTTCAGCTAAGTGTATGTTTGAACCCTTTCCAACTGCATGACTATTTTTTAATGTTACACTGAACTTTGAATCTTTTATTCAATGTCCTCAAAGTGCTCTATTAGCCTCAGTGCTCAAAGGGGAAGTAGGAAGAGAACATTATTCCCATTATAATGGCTGCTCAGTAAAAGACAGATGAAGCATCTTGAAGCAATACAGAAGCTTGTGATAGAACTGGAATAAAAGTACAGGAGTTTTGACTCCCAGATGGCAGCTATAATCATCAACTAATACACCATAAGGAAAAACCCAAACTGCAACTGGTAATTCACATTTACATGGGTTCATACATTGAAAAAAAAATGTCATCAGAATATTAATCTACATGGGATTACAGTCGCTTTTTAATGCTACAACTAGGCAACCACCTACAGCCTGCTCCATGTCCCTAGCCACAAGACACGATTACAGTAAACACCAAACAAGCAGAGTCAGCCCTTAGAACACACACGAGGAATTACTGAAATACCCGAAGTTATCTTGAAGATAAAGTGGGGCTTCTCCTACAGTAATTATTCTGAAATCCGATGCAGAGGATTCATGCATTTATCTACTTAGAAAGGACTGGACAAGACCCCCAAATTTATTAGGATTTCTCAAATGAAGGTAAAACCCAAGGCCATTAAATGAAAAGATGACAGATTAAAAACACACACACATCTTGCTGTACAGCCAAGCACATGTGCAATTACATTCTTTTTAAGTTGGGACAATTTTCAAGCTATATTTCCACATCAACTACCTAATGAGGTGTTTAGAACAGAAACACAACATTTCTTTCCTGGCTACACTTGCTATAAGGGCATAGAAGAAATAAGGCAGTAGTGAAGAAATTCTGTCTTGCCTCGTTTGCAGCGGAATTGCAGAATTTAAAGTTTCAATAAAGGCAAGGACAATGTCAGCATCCAGGAAGCAAGGTCACAACTCATAGCCAGAAGAGATGGAAATCATATAGCTTCTCCAAGTTTGTGAGCTTGCTTATCTATTGAATACATGCTTTTTATCATGTTCTCTAGTACTCTCACCACTCAACCTGCATTATAAGTTTGTTCTTATCAATAATGCTATTACCCCACATATTGAGAAATGCCTCCAAAAATGTTATTTGAGGGATCCATACAGACAGTGCTATCAGCATATTTTCAACGCATGTCCCCTCCACACTAGTCCTGCTCGTGAAAATAACCTAAATTCTTTAAGACGTTCCAAGGGAGAAGAGTTACTCCAAGATATAGGTCAGGCTCAGAAAACTACAAAATCTTAAGTCTACTCATCAGTTAGTCAAGACAGAGTAAACATAAGTTTCACGTCACTATGGACACTCAGTCATCTTGCAATATCTGCCAAACCCATGACTATATAGGTGCCGAATAAACAAGATGATCCAATTCCTCACAATACATCTATCCAAACACATTTGATTTCTTACTTTCCTTAACCAATATGGGACAACCAATAGCTGATCTGCTCCTGAATATAGAGTATCAAATCAAGGTCGTCATTTCCCATGCAAATTTCACAAGTAATTGCGAAGAAATTTTATTCCTATTCAACTTAGAAAACAAGACTGGTCATTTCCACCAATAAATATTCTTATTTTTCTCTTTCATCCTGAGACAATGAGGAAAAACACAAATTCAAATCAAAACAGGGAACAAAGCTCTCCCAATACTTCTAGAGTTTCAGCGAGCAATGCTATTTTAAAACCAGGCAAGAGCTAGTTCTGTTAAGACAGATCTAAAAGACTAAATCACAAATACTTTCTCTCCAAAGCAGCTAGGAGTTTCCTCACAACAGAGGTATTTAATTCAGAGTCCAGGGGGAAAAATGAAAGACTGAATTAAGTAACTTCTCCAACTTTTGGAATATCTTCCCTAAGACAGTGACAAAAGAATCTTTACTTCTGCACCCTACAAGAAGGGCAGATCATCTTTCAAGCAATTTTAAGCCATTATCAGTCACTGTCAGCCCAGAACAGCAGCAGGACTATTCCTGCCACCTGCTCTCTACATAACAACCGCTGAAAACTCTTCTTATCACAATTCCCCATATAATCCTCTCCTCACCTCCCATGCTACAACATTATGCTCAAATCATTGATTTATTATTTATTTGAAGAAGCAGTAGTTTCCATGCCAATTTCTTTATTAATACAAAGACATATTTAAACAGGTTTATGCAAACATCAGGAAGGAACTAATATTGTATAGGCATACGTCAAACACTAATACTGAGCTGAAATTACACTGTTTTATACAATATACTTTCCTGAATCTTGTTTTATGTCCAGTGAACAGACTCTAAAACTCCAAAATTCTCTTTTGAGTATTGAGAAATAATGTGGGAAATGTTACAGTATGCTGGATTTAATATATGTTGCACAGAGATATTCTATTGATATAAAAACAGTGAGGAACATTTCCTCAGTAAACAGCTTGACAGAATTTCATAGGCATTTACCTCTGGAAGGCCTGCAACTCAGAGCAAAAACAGAGTCACTTAATTCTGTAATTCAAAATTGCTTCTAAGAAACCCAGTGCTGCACACAAATTTTGCTTAGGAGAAACACACTCTTGATCATAGCAGCCTATTAAAATCCTTACTACACAGGTATCTTTTGAAGAACCATGTCCCCTCCTCCATGCCTCTAATCTTTCCTTCTTCTTTATCTCCTCTTGGAAGAAACTGCAAGTGGTTCCAAAATCCACACCTGTAAAATAGAGGTTTAATTTTATCCCTTGATCGTTTATCTAAGGTAACAGATCTTCACTGCTTACCTTGCCATGCCATTGTAACATTCGAATGCATTTATTTAAATATCTCTTCTAGAACTAGACCACTTTTACTGCTTTATCTAATTGATTTCATAAAAAGTTACTGGATGATGAGAGTCTTATCTCCACTTTGTATTCTTTATTCTTTTCTGACAAGAATTAAAAGACCATATGCATGGTCCATATGGTCCAAAAGACCATAAAGAATCCTTTGCCTCACACACCAAAGAAAACATGCTTAAAGATCTGCTGCCAAACCCTAAAACTTAAGAGGAAGAAGGAAAGACAAGTTCAGCATGGTCCTCAGCATCCTCTGCATCGATCCAAGATCGGAAAGGCAAATCAAACCTGTTTGGTCTATATTGATTATTTCCTACGATTGTAGTGAAAGATGGATCAATTAATGAAGATAAGAGAGACTGTATGTAGAAACTGCACATTCAAAGCCTGAATCAAAACTTTCTTCATTCTTATACACATTCAAACTTGGCCGTTACCTTCCAAAAGGAAACTTTACATTTATGGTTTTACAGATATGAACACTTATGCTTCTCTCATTCTGGCAAATTGGACACTGTAGATGGTAAACATCTCTTGGGTTCCAGATTGCATAAATTCACTACAAGTATTAAATACCAAGTGATTAAATACCAAAACCTGCTCAGAGACCCCTATGTTGCAGTCTGCTAGAAGCTAGCTGAGCAGCTGGAGGAATTATCACTACCTCTTGCCTCTTTTCCAGGCATCTACTACTACCCATTGTTAAAATCAAGACACAGATTACAAAACGCCTTTGGTCTGACCTGATACATGGGTCCTTACATCTGTATATTTATGCTTGGAAAACGCCCAGTGAATATCTAATGCTGATTCAGTATCTACACTGCTCGATTTCCTCATTTCCAAACATTATGTAGGGTACTTTTATGGTAGTCAATATATTTATACAGTAACAGTTCTTAAAATACCTTTATCATTCAAGAAAGACACCTCAAATATATAACTCTTCCTACATCTCTCTTAGCTGAACATACTCCCCCTTTCAAGTATTACTTAATGCTCAAAAATAGCTTTATGAGATTTCTGATATTTCCATACAACATTAACTTTTATCCATATCTTTTAATACCTTCAAGAGATGATTTGTGCAAGTCAGTCTCTATTTTGTGCACGTATTTTACTTGGATTTTGAACAAACAGAGCTTGGGGGATCTCTTTTTTTGAAGTTATTTACAACCGAAAGGATTTCCTAGAAGTTATTCTGCCATGGCCTTAGAATAGGGACATCTGTTCTTTACCAAGCAGTAATAACACCAGTAATAATACTTAGATGCTTGATTTATCACAGTCCCACCAAACTAGATATTGTCCAAAGACAGAATAAAAGAGAGTCTTCCTCTTACAATTTATCGATGGTCCTTCTCCAACTAAAAAGCCTCCTGTAGACTACAACGAGAATCTCAGCAGGTAGCCAACCTTTGGTTTTCAGAACAACTTTGTTTTCTAATTAGCTTCAAAACCACTGTTCTTCTGCAGTATTCTTAACATACAAGCTGAAAGCTCCCTTTTCTTTCATGTTGTGTCCAAAATTTATGACTCTTTTCTGTTTTCCTTCTGCTTAAACAAAGCCAGGTATGATTGATAAAATATCACTGGTGAAGTAGTTGTAGTAATTCTCTTTAAATGGCCACACCAATACATTGGATTTTGGCCTCCTTCCAAATTTTACTTGGAAATTATCCAAACTAATAAAATAAGAGATATTTGAAGATTGTATTTAGAAATCCATTTAGCAGACAAGATACTCGCTTCAGCAAATATTTAATGAGGAGAATGTCTTCAAAGGAGGAAAACTTATTCCACAACATGTTCGAAGTAAAGGAAGGGCTGATAGCATGGAACAACGCTAGTACCAAGAAGTGCTTCATCTCTTACATTCTAATGGGGAAGCTTCTGCTCAAAAACATATTTTGCAAGGAGTACTTTCCATTAGGCAAGGACTGGGGAGATTCTGAACTCAGGATACTAGTCAAGGTTTTAGGAAAGCATACAACTTCCAGCTGGATGCGCTCACTCTGAAGCTACACAGAAAGCAGCAAACACAAATGAAACAGGAACTTCTCACTATACGAACAGTCTATTTTTCTAGCAGATTTCCTGACCAGCTTTGAAATACTATAGCTATGAGAGATTTGATGTGCAGCTAAGGAACACTACCATTTTTCGTGAATATAAGCACAAAGCAAAAACTATTATCAGAGATGATTTAAAATATGTTGAAGTGCTGTAATAACATAAACAGAGAACCATAAAGATAGGAAAAAAAAAAGTGGATCAAACAGACGAACATGGATCAAAGTACAAGTCACACGAGAGTAGGGATGCTGGATCATGAACACAGAATTAGACAGAAATATATAATGCATTTGCATTTTCCCATGTATCTCAATATTAACATTTGATCTGTGTGTGGGGGGAAACTGTTTCATTAAAGTATGTGCCTTAGACCCCTTTAGGAAAGGGTTTGCAACTTAAGTTATATGGGCTCAAATGTCTGGAAAGCATCATAGATGATGAGTTCTTACACAAACTAAATAATTTCCCTTCTATTAGCAAAAAAGTATATTCCTCACCTTTCTTTTATGCCTAAATTACAATGCTTTAATGTCTTAAAATAAATTAAAAACAAAACAAATAGTTTTCTGTCCTATTCTGGAATATATCAACCCAGTGTAGAGGATCTAATGTCCTAAATTAAAGCAGCCATGAAAATACACCAAAAATATAATCAGTGATAATTATCAGAATTGACAGAGGTAATTGCAAAACAATCACCTAAGAGTGTGCACATCAGAAGTTTGTTCTGTACCATGTAGATTACAAAGAATGGGACATTTACGGAGAAGAAACAGATTCAGTGAAAAAAGTGAAAATGCTCTGCAGCACGGAAAGCATGGAAGTGAATGAAGCCAAGGAGATACAAATTTGTACCTGGCCATACAAATAACTCCTTCAAAATCTCCCCATTTTGCCCTGCTCCTAACAAATACCAAGAGACACCTGCACATTCTTTTTCAGCAGCCAAGCTCCTTGGTAGCTACACTGGAGGCTCATGCTGATGCTTCAACCACCTTAACAAGCCTGTCCTGAATCATTCTCTAACTCATCAATGAACTGGATTAAGTCTTCAGCAGGGTCCCTTCTGCCACTGAGCAGAGACGACCATTCTACCTAACAAGCTCAGCTTCCAACCTGACTATGGAAGCTACAACATGAAATTACTTCAGACATCATTTAACACAGCAACCTGTCCTAAAGAGAAACATAAGCTTGTGTTTTTTATCATAAGGATGGAAGTCAAACAACTGATTTTATTGTTAAGCCCTTTTATAGAGTTTCTTATGTTGATCACAGGCAGACAGTGATCAAATAGTTATATAAAACCAGTGTATTTATGCATCTTAGAAGAATTACAATTTTCTAACAAGATAGTTATAAACAAAACTAATGTTGCTTGAAAGTTGAGCTGAATCAGTTGTTATTTTGTGATAAAAATATGATTCAATGGGCTAACGAAATTAAGCTTGGTGCAAACTTACGAGGAAACCATTTAAAATCTACTGAAAAAAAAAAAACACTGACCATGTGTTCAGAATGGTTCACAAATGCTTTCTTTTTGAAGTTATTTATTTTGTAATGATTTTACAGTAAACATCAATTGACTACATGGGAAAAAAAATCCACAATCTATTATTAGAAACAGCAAAAAGTATTGTATAACCAAAAAAAAAAAAAAAAAAGCTTTCCCTGAAAGTCATTCACAGTTACAACTGTCAGCTTTTGAAGATATTTTCAATCTAATACCTATCTATTCATATACAGCATTCATATACATCTATTCATATACAGCAAACTACTCCTTCCATTCAGCTGTCAAACTGCTAATGACCTGTTAATTAAGATTCCATCCAGAGAAGAAGTTTGCAATCTTTTTAAAACAGTTCTGCATTACTTGACATTCATATTCCATATGAATAATGAGGCCCACTCCTGCAAACTTTCCTTATAAGAGCAATTCAGTTAAGTTCATGCCAGGAGCAACTATTTCTTCAATGAGGGCTGCAGGATCCAGTTGATAGCTAGCATCCCTGGGGAACATCAAGATTTTACTATCACAGGAAAATTTGTGAGGGTATTACTGGAATAGTTTTAACAGAAGTCTTGACGTAATAAAAAGTCTGCTACATTAATACATCTCTTCTTTTTATGAAAATTAACTCTTTAGGTTTAAATACAGTTAGATGCTAAGGACTTAAGGTTCATATTCATGCATCCTTACAATGTTGTATTACGACAGATTACTTGCTATTTTGAGATACATATTAAGTATCCTTAAACAGATATTTTAAGTTCCACCTCACAGATTTCATAACAAATTTGTAAGGACAGCTACTAAGAAACAATTTCATTATTTACAGCTCATTTTTTCATTATTTACATGTGAAAAGCTCAATTGTACAAATCTCTTACCTAATCTATTTAAAAACACAGTACATTGCCCATGAATCAGTAATCCTTTGACAGGCAGATTTCACCCCAGCAAAATGGAATTGCCTCCAGGAATGATATGACAGCAATTATAATTTTAAAGAAGCAGAGATTTTTTTTTCCTCTATCTGGAGTTTTTGTTCACTTCCTTTTTGGAAACATATAAATTAAGTCACGGAAGGAAAAAAATGCTCTTAAATACCAAACCATCCCATCTAACTTCGGAAGTCCCTTGACCTCGAATTGCTGGAGGCCTGGCCGGTTTCCCAAAGCTCCACTACATGCTCGCCCCATTACAATACTGTTTCCAGGGCATCTGCTATTTGGCACTTTCAGAAGGAAGATCTGAAGCTGGCTGGACCTTCATTCTGACCCTATGAAGCTGCTTCCATTGTATGCTTTAATGTCTATTCCAAATTAAGAACGGAATTGGTAGAAGACATCTGTGCTTTCTAGCTAGCCAGCCCTTGGCAAGCCCACCCGCTCAACACACACACACGGACATTCACACAAACGTATGAGCTAAAGACACCACACAAAAGAACACAAAGTGGGGGGTACATTTGCTTCACAAATTTTACACTACCACGGGGTAAATTTCTTAGTGTCTTCCCTCCCCTCTCCAGAGGAAGGAAAGGAAGAAGGGGGGGAAAAAAAATATATAAGAACAATAACGTTATGAGCAGCACGGAGAGCATGCAGAGGGTCACAGGTGATGCAGGAGGCAGCTTGGCGCCAGCGGCTCCCAATGGCTGCGCCCGGCCGACCCCAACGGCCGCCAACGGCCCCCAACGGCCGCGCCCGGCGGCCCGCGCTGGAAGGGGGGGCAGCGCCGGCAAGAACCGCGGCGGGGAGGGGAACGTCCCCGTCCCCACCCCCCACCCCTCCCCAGACACGGGGATAAAGAAAAAATTAATAACAACAAAGCACGTTTTCTGGCCAATTAGCCGTCCTCTAGTTTTTGAAACCGACTGGGGGAAGGAGAAAAAAACAATAATAATAATAATAGATAAGCCAAAAAGGAGGCTTTGGCTCCCTGGCCAGCTCGCTGGGAGCGAGGCTCGCCGCAGCAGCGGCTCCACAAGGGAGACTCCTATAGGAGGTAGGTAAGAGGCTCAGAAGAGAGATCCGTGCATTCGCGAGGTCTTCCGTGAGCACGGCACAAAATGGACTGCTTTCCCGACGAACGCCCCCAGCACACTCACACACACACAGGTACCCATCGCAACAAAAGAAAAGCAGCCCC
>NW_010589876.1:181521-193385 GCF_000705375.1 Tinamus guttatus
GGCGGCCCCCGCGCCCCGCCCGCGGCCGCCGCTCCGGCCCGCAGCGCCCCTGGGCTGCCCTCGCGGCCCACGCAGAGACGAACCGCAAGTATCAGCGCTAGGAAAGGCCGTCTAGAGAACAGCGCAGGAGCAGGAGATGAAAAGGCCCGGTCTCTTTTTATTTTGGCAATGACAAATTACAGTTTCAAAACCTGCAAAGGTTAAAAAAAAAAAAAAAACAGGTATTTTTCACTATATTCCACATACCCATTCCTAGACCTCTGTAAGGTTTTCATCTTGCAGCCTGTAGCAAGGCCAAACCAAGCCATAGGACCAGCTAGATCTGTGAAACCCTTGAAGCCCAACATGCTACAGATTAGAACTAAGCATTTGTTGTTTTCCTGATGGTATATCTAATTATAATTAAGAAACAACTTGCTTCTTTTAGTTAAGATTTTCAAGGTAGAACCTTGAGCATCTCTGAAGCCTGAAGGAATAACAGTCCTACAGCTAAAGCACAATAAGAAACAGTTGCCAAGAACTTAGGACTCCATTTCTAAGAGTGTCAAGGTTACTCTCAGCCTGCAGCCCATGGAGAACAGGGTTGGTGAACTACCTGTAGGGCATCTGCAAAATATAACAACAACAACACTGCCTTATTGGCAGGCTTATGTTTGTTTCATTGAGATTCACTTTTCAGTGGAAAATTGAGGGGTCAAAGCAGTTAAAAATACTAACTCATATATCACTGAATTCTTATATCATTCCTAATTTACAGGTAATCATAAGGATTAACATTTGATAACAGAGCAAAAAGCAATACAGAAAGGTTTCCAAACCAGTAACAGCTATAGCTCTATCCCAGTTTGTAATCTTGCCATCTCTACCCATAGTCCATTAGCCTATTAGTATTATCACAGTATAAAACATAAACTTCCCCCAGAACAATTTCATCATATAAATTCAGGCAGACACACACGAGTCTCTGGAACTAGAACAGGATACCTGAGACTGTATTTTAATCTGGCAACAGGGGAACAACCTCTGCATGTGTCAATCAACAAGCTCTGATGCCACACCAGGGTGAGACTACAGTGCTTGTTCTTCACTCACACAGAGAAGGGAGTAATAGCATGCGAAAACCAAGTCTGTAATCTGAGTGACTGGAACTCAGTGGAGGATCTCCTAAGATTCCAAAGTGAAAGCTGAAGTCACAGCCTCTATTATTTAAAGCAGTAGCATATGCTGTTTTAAGTGTATCCCACAGAATTTTGCTGTTCTATAAATGCAAATGCATAGCACAATTGGGGAAAGTACCTCTACTGCACCGTATCTGGCTTGTGCAACTTCTATTTTGGACTTATTCTGTGGATACATTTAAAAGTGCATATTCCCAGAACAGCCAAGCAATATATTATGGCCTAATGATACAAACATTTGCATGGTGTGACCACAACATTTAACTTACTTGAAACAGTACAAGTAAATGAAACACTTGAGACTTGTTTGATCAAAGCCTTCATGTCATACATTGCTGTTAGTTCTATTATGACACATAATAAAGCCCTCATGTTTCTGTTAAGCTGTACTACTGATCTAAAGAAAGGCTTAATTATCATCCATCCAGATTGACAGGATAATAAAAGATCAGTAAATAAAGGCTACATAAGAGTTTGTAAACTCATTTTTACTTTTGGAGTACTCTGAAGTTAAGGTCAAAGACAATGAGGCAGATGCCTTTTCGAAGGGAACCCAGCTCTGTTCCATTAAGTTATAGCCAGGGCTACGGTGGTATGGCTCATCCAGATGTTACACTACGTAGCTCCTCCCCAATCTGTCCATTTCTATAAAGCATTAATTGCATATTCACTGCCCCTTACTTCTAAGAAATCATAGGCTGATCTCTATTCCAGGAAGATTTTCTTATAATGCATCATACTCTTTAAAAGCAGACACCTTTAAAGTAATTATGATGATTCATGAAGGCAGATAAGCCTCACTTGCCTATCAGCAATTACATGACTACTTTTGATTGTAGAAATGTATTTCAAATAGAAGAAAAATAAAATGAAAAAATATCTTCATCTTCCCTAGTCTGCCCAACTAGAACAGTTTTTTTTCTTTTTTTTTTTTCTGAGCAGATAAGATATTCACTACCTCTCTCATTAAATTCTGTCTCATTTCAGACATGGATTTGCTTTTTCATCTCATTTAAATTTTCTTGATTTCTTCCCTATTCACAATCTTGCTTTCTTCATACTCATTTAAAAGAACTTTGGTATCTTGAGACAAAATCCAAAGCATAGGAACTTAATATGTAAAGTCAAGAGTTGATTGTTATTTTTAATTATGCAATCACTTCCTAAAGGTGTTACATATGTTACACCAGAAGGTGGAATCATAACCTGAAAATCAGTTGTAGCCCTTATTTTCCATTTCAATCCTTAATGTAACTCAAAGCTTTTTTTAAAAAAAATCTTTCATATGCAAAATTACATTTTTTTAAAAAAATATATTTTACACATTGTTCCAACTAATTCTATAAAGCATTTTACCTGTGATGTACCTAAACTCACGATCTTCATCCACCACACAGGAATATATCAGAGGATGAGAAACAAATCAGCCTGCATGAGCTGATTGCCCGAAAGAGCAAAAGGTTTCCCCAGTAGATGAGGAGAGCAGCAAGGCTGAACAACACTTAACTAGGCCCTCAAGCTGACTGGCTGTTTGCTGCTTCATGTGTAAGCTGCTCCTATGTTCCACATACATCTTTCCTCTTAACATATGTTCCCTCAATAGGGAACACAAAATGTCACCCCAGGATACCGAAAGAACTGGTGTGTTAAAAGCAATGTTTTTCTTTGTAATAAGTCTGTCAATCCTACAATATGTGAGAGAAGATATTGCACCTGTATTTAAGAATGGGGACAAAATAACAAGGGCATGTTCAGAGTTATTAATATAGTGCGAATAGTACATAAGGAATTTTAAAAATATTTTGTAGGAAAGAACAAAGATACTGAGGTAAGTCAAAAATGGGTCAATATGCACTGCAAGATTCATAAAAATGTATTAATTATTTGTATCTTTTCCTCATCAGGTAAGTGATCTGCTAAGCAAGGGAAATACATTTATCCTGGGGTTTTTGGACTTAGTTCTTGAAACAGTGTCACATGAGAGATTAATTAAACTAAAGAAATGGAGATTAGTACAGATGGCAGGGGAAAGGAACTAAAAAGGATAGTAGTGGATTATGCTCAGAATAAAATTATTGGACTAAAGAAATGTTATAAATCAGTCATGATACTGACCTTTTGAGTATTTTTTGCAAGTTGATTTTAAAGCAAAAATATGGGTGTGCTAATACAACTTGCTGATGACACAAACCCAAGGAGCAACACAGAGCAGAACATCTATCATTCAGAAAAAAAATAGATGACCCACAGAAACAGATTCATTATAAAGGAGATGAACTATTACAGTATAAAGTTCAAAGTCATGAATTGGAACTTATAGATGTTCATATTAAAAAATGGGGGCATCAAATGAAAAGAAAGGAGGAGAAATATGTGTATCTGCCAGTCAAAGACACAACATCTATGAGTCATCGGTTCGAGGAGTTCCTGAAAAGGGCCTCCACCGCCTGGGAGTTTTTTCCAGTAGAGATCCAGAATATAAATGCTGTTGCATTAGTACTGTGAAAACTTCACCTTGTATATTGTGCACAGTTGTGATCACTTACACTAAAAAACACTAAATTCAACCCAAGATGCGCACAGAGCAGAACCCGAAGAGACATTATTCTTCCTGATAGTTTTGCTTCTATCCGTATGCTACTCTGTTAAACTTACTCACATAGTCTCTCTCTTCCCACCCGCCCTCTCTCCCAATTTCATTTGCTAGATCAGGTTAGATTCACTTTTTAATACATACAAAAGATGTTTAGCATTATGAAACCCTAGTTCAAAGTGAAACCTTTGAATATATCTACAGTACAGAAAAGCAATTAATGCAACTTTCCCCACAAAGCCCACAGTATAATATTAAAATAAATAGCAGCTGGTGAAAATACTTACAAGGTCCTTAGGCTTTTCAGACATATGCCTTAATGGCTGAGATAAAAAATTATCTTTTTTAGCTTAAATCTACAGAGGCTCATGCCACCCTTACAGATTCCTCAAAATCTCTTACCATTTCAAAGTACGGTCTCATGAGCAGTTTGAGCAAGAGGGCAGCACCGTGAAGCTCAAGTTATTTATTTGGAGTTTTTTTCCCCAAATTCAATGGAGAACTCAAATACAAAAATAGAGATTTCCCTGAAAGTATGAAAGAATAAGAGATGAACCATTGTGTTATTCAAAGCTTTAAACATCAGAATTGTAACAGCAGTTACAACAAGGGTCCTGAATGGGTAGATTTTGTATTATCACTCTACATAGTAGAAAATATATCAAAAATAGAATGCTGTAAATTCAGACATCTATCAATTGTCCAAAAATAAGTCTTACAAAATAACATAATTACAGCTGGACACCTGCATTTGCTGTGGATAGTCCTATAAAGATACATGGTCAAATATTTAAGTCCTTTAACTGTACTGATAAAATAACTCTAATCTGGATATCTACAAGTAGGAAAATAAACTCAAAATGTAAGGAATCGGGCTAAATCTGTAATTTTTCTGTTTTTAGCAAAATATTGTAAATGATAAAAATGCAGCTAGATGAACAAAGCAAGGACCCTTTTCCATGTATGTCCCATTAAGTATATCACTGATCATTTGAATTCTGTTTTTTGAGGGACAAAAATTCTAGATGTGAATGTTCTGGGTATCCTTTAACACCCCAGTCACCTACATTTGTTCCCTTGAGGGAACAAGCCTGTCAGTTTGAGGCATGTTGGTGACACTACTTGTCTGAAAGAACTGCAAAGTCACTGCTTTTCTTTCTCAATTGTAAAGAAACATTATTGGGCAAGAAGGGTACTCTTCTTCCAGCAAGTGAGCATGCTGCATTCCTAGTCATTTTATGTACACACTCACACAGCATATACAGCATATACTCTGTATACACTGTGTATAAATGCAAACACCCAGTGCAGTTTATACATGCACATGCATATATGCTCAGTGGACATACACATTTATATACAAGTGGACATATATACACACACGCAGAGGAATAACATTTCTATATAGACATATACATATCCATGCATAAACACACATGCAGTATTTTTATATACCTGCGTGTATAAACACACAGAAAACTCACTGTATTCCTAAACTGTTACTGAGAATCATGGTTAGGTCAGGATGCATTGCTGTGAACACCTAAGAATATCGAATTGACAACAATATTTATTATACACGCATGTGAACGGGCACATTAGCATAGTAGATCTCCTGCAGCTGAATTAATACTTTCCTATTTAAGAAGCACCCCAAAATATATATATATTTTTTTTTTAACCATGAGAAAGCTTTTTTTTTTTTTTTTTTTTAAATAACAACAGGGAGCAGGACACTTAGATATGGCATTTTCTCTGTTTAGACAGAATACAAAAAAGGTCATGGTCCTGCTTTATCAAAGAGGGAGTAGAATCAGACTCAAAGATCCATACAGCACAGAAACATCCTACAGATAATCTCATTTGGGTAAAGAAAAGCCTCACATACACAGACACACTTGCAAGGCACTTCAGTGATTTTCAATTCTCTGATTTCCACCCTCTACAAAAGGATTAAGGCACTTAATCGTTTTGCAACTTCTTTTATAAGTTTTAGTGTGCTTTGAGTATCCTTTTCAGTTATTTTAATTATAGTTGTGACAAATGCTATTTATCATCAGATAGATTCCAAACTACTTAATAAGTTAGCTACTTAAACTACTACAAACTGCTTAATAAGTGTTAAGTATACTTCTTATCCCCATTTTACAGATGGGCAAATCTGCACTATAGAGAAGGAAAGGGGCCTGCTGAAAATCACAGAGCAATGTAAAACCTTTCACTTTGTTTCACTTTGCCTTTAAATTTTGCTAGTTAACTTAAAGGTAAAGTTTTTTTTTTTAATGTGGCAAAACAATCTCACCAAAATAATGTTGCTGACAGCAATTAATACCTCAAAGGGGATTTTCACAGCTCTAATAATAAGACAGAAATAAATAAAAAGTTCCTATTAAATGTAGTGCTGAGTATCATATATAATCAGGTCCTGAAAGGTAACAGAACAGAGTTGTAAGTTCACTGCGCTTAAGGTTTGTGTGTGCAAATGTGAAATTAATTACTTTGCTAATATTTGTTTTGTCTATTAGACTGTTTAATGATTTTTCTTACCAACATCTGCAAGAGATTGGAACTAATGACTTGGCATTTTGTCTATGTTCAACACTTGTTACATAATTTACATATTTGTAAATGGATGCATCATTAAAAAATCATTTAGCACCAAAGATCATACTGGAAAAGAATTGTATTCAATACTTACTGGTGCACACACAAGTTAGTTTCATCTGTATTTTTATTTCTGTAACACTTTTAGAAAGGAAGAAAATTAAATCTGCACATCACATAATCATACATGATACATCATCATTAGTTTACAGAACACACTATTGCAGGCACTGCAAATATGCATGATTGTCCCTGTTATATACTGGGCGCTAAGCCAAAAAAAATGTAATCCTGTTAAGAATTTGTCACTTTCAGGTGTAGCAGGTTTTCTGGACCACAACTTGATGTCCCCTCTTCAAGATGGTCATATTTGCAGCAAATCTAGTTTATCATATGTCGCATATGACATCACAAATCCCACATGTCCCACAGCACCTCAGTAGTGGAAACTTGCAAGTTTTGGGACAAGTGGTTGCTCTCAAGCTGGAACAAGCATGAAGGAAGCATTGCTAAAGTCCGAGTACAGTCTTGAACTCAAACCATCTTATATCATTCCTCTCCCTCTGTTTCTCTAGCTTGCTTTGCTCATGTACTTCATATAACTATGACAAGCATGAAAAATTCCAGTGGACTGAATCTCACTTTACTATGGTAAATTTAAGAGGTGTAGTAGGTTGCTTCTTGCACATGGCAATTTGAATAACAAAGTTCTCTCCAGCCCTTTCATAGTTCCTTCTGTTTTGCAGCACATTTAAAAGAAATACAGAAATAAGCTATAGTAACTCTGCATATTGAAAGGGCAGTTTCAGCTTGGTCTAGTGGCATCAAGCAACTTCAGCAACCCACTTTCTGAAACAGATATACCCGCAGAATCCCTCTTTCTCACCGTCTACAGCTTCTTTGACTCCTTCTGTCACACTGCAGACTAAACAGGCATAAACAGCTTTAAATGACAGGAGAAAAAAAAAAAAGCTATGTGAAGCAAGAAAAAGAAACAGTTACTAGTTCTCAGACTTCAGTTCCCTCATACTCCCGAGGAATTTGTTCAAATGCTTAGTTTTGCCTGCTCCTCACCATCGCCTCCTGCTCCTCTCCACAGGCAGTAGCACTCACCTTTGCCCACACAGCCACAAGATACTCCAAGTCCTCTGTCGTGCTGACCTTCCCATGGCTACACTTGACAATATTTGTTTCAAATAATCTTTGCGGAATCAGGTTTCTCTGCTCATAGAATTTACACTGACTTTATGACTTTCCTGAAATTAAAATACAATTAGTCAACTAATTAGTCAACTTAGACCATCAGTAAGGGAAACACAACAACAAAAAAAAGCAGGGATCATGCTTCACCTGACAGCTTAAAGATAGGTTTTTCTTCTATATCCTAATTCAAGCTGGCTAATGATACAAAATATGATGATGTCATTATCTGAGGGTCATTCATCACTTCTGAATCTCTAACTTCTGCAATATCTGCATACCCAATAACATACCGCACATGCAAATCACATTTTATGCTCATTAAAATGGCCATTTTCAGAGAATCCAGAGATTAAAAGGAAGCAAGGTTTCACTATCATTCCACATGGAAGAGCAGTCCCATCCAGGACAGAAGCAAAGTAAAAGAACGGGCATGGGTTGTCTAACTTGCTCACCCAGTCCTTGCAACATGCTGACACTGATGAAGACAGATATAGTAATCCATCCAAAGTCTAGTTAAAAATAAAGCTTTTTCTGTTTTCTGGATACAAAACTAAAATTCATTTTTGAATGCAATCGATATCTTAATTTTATTCTTAAGCTCCTGGCAATCTTGTTCCTTAATTTTGGAATTAATAGGAAATACTAGTTAAAAACCTAAAATATTATTCTCCCTCTTTCCTACCCCTTCTTTTCTCATCTTCCTATCTCACCCCCAAAATCTTACCCTTGTCCCTTCAAAACAGTGGGAAAATATCAGCCAACTAATTACGATATCATACAGGTTTGCTTAATATGCTTACCTGTCACTACTGGCAAGATATCAGCTATAGAATATTGCACAAACATGCAAACATTTTCCTATCTGCAAATGGTCTCTCCACAGCTGCAGAGGCGCGTATCATCCAGCGGGGCCTGCAGTGAGAAAGTGAACAATTGCACAGCTCCAACAGACAGCTCCTCCTATCTGCAGTCACCCAGAAGCTTTCCAGCTGGAGACTAGTTTTAAAGCTGGTCAATTATTTGCGAGAGGTCGAGGTGTGGATTTCCTCTCATGGGTTTGAGCATGTTCCTGAATGTGTATTATAAACGTGCTTTGCTTTTGATAAAAGAATGATACAAATTTGTAAATGACATTTCTTCCACCAATCTTATATTTTGCTCTTATAGCAACCTGTAAGAATCACTGAAGGAAAAATGCTAAAAGGTAAAAACACCCTAAATGTTTTCACTTTTTTATTTGCTCTTTGGACAACACATTTTAGTCTAACACTGTTCTGCAGTTAATTTGCACTTTTACACAAAGCCAGGAAAGAAAATCACTTTTTTCTTTTTTTTTTTTTTTTTTAAACAGAAAGTGCAGCCACTGAAGTTCAAGGTATTAATTTTCCTCAGATTAAAATTTAGCTGAAAAAAATGTTGTTGCTAGAGGCTTATTGTTTAGACAACATGCTTTATTTTATCTTGGCACACGGGTAAACCAGTAAAACTTCACTTTGCGGTAATAATTTGGATAAAATTGTGTGTCTCACTTCTACGCATGGCTAGCAATACTAGTGCAGAAATCCCCATTGCACACTGAAATACAATAAGCTTAAACAGTTTGTGCATGTGCATTAGACATGGTATGGTCACAGAATCACAGACTGGTTGAGAGGGTGGAAGGGACCTCTGGAGATCATCTAGCCCACCCCCCTGCTCCAGCAGGGACACCTAGAGCATATAGCACAGGGTGGCATCCAGGCGGGTTTGGAAGATCTCCAGAGAAGGAGACTCCACAACCTCTCCGGGCAGCCTGTTCCAGGGCTCTGGCACCCTCACAGGACAGAACTTCTTCCTCACATGGAGATGGAACTTCCTGTGTTTCAACTTATCCTTGGTCAACATGCACTGAACAACAGCTACCTTCGTGCATTTTTTATGATCAGGAAATAAAATTAAAAAAAGAAAAAAAAAAGAAAAAAAACTTCAGAGGAGTTATTTCTGACTGGAGCAACGGTGTCTGCCCTGATTTATAATCACATGACAAAGAGGGCACAGCTAATTACAGAGCAACTCAACACAGGCAGTTGGTGTGCAGAGGCTCAAACCTAGTAGTAACATCCCAAGGGCAGACAAAATTGCACACACATCAATGTAACATAAAATAGGACTGTGCACCCAAGCTTAGAAAAAAAAAAAGCTGATTAAACACTGAGTGTGCTTCAGAATTAAACATTCTGCAATTTACTACCACAAATATTTTTCTAGAATCATCATTTGAAGCAAAATTGCTCATCTCTGAATTAAAGCATATCCAAAGAGAAAGACAGGAATGTTTCAAAGTCTGTTAAATCTGTGATCCACCATTGCCTATATTGTAGCAATTTATAAAAAACAGTTTAAAATATTGGTAGAGCTCCCCTTGCTGGTCCGCCTTCAAATTCTTACACCTTCAGTCCTGAACTGGTCATGAAGTGAAAGATGGATAAAACATTAATTCTATTCCACATGAAAGGAGCAGCTTTACATCATATTTGGAGAGACCCTATATTTTAAATTTCTCACATGCTATGCCTGTTTTGTTGCCAAGTCACAAAACCAAAGATAAACACTCAGTTTAGGAAGGATTTGCTCTCCATCATTACAACCTTCACCAATTTACCCGAATCCTTCATTTTGTTACAGCATTTGTAAGCTTTGCTGAAGTTGAAATTACAAAACAGACTTGGGGATTCAATTCTGGCACACCAAGCAATGCCTCATCAGCTTTAGGGAGATCATTTGTGGGATAATGAACTAGGGATCTAAATCTGCCGTGGGTTGGTAAAACACACACCAAAAAAATATTATGAAAGCTTACTATTTTTCTTTAATGGCCTGTGTCCTGGTTGAAAAAGCAAAATTCACCCCTCAAACTGGGCTTATGCGATTAGAAATTTGCTGATTATACCAGTACATTTATCTACCTAGAAGACATTTGAGGTTCTATTTCTACAAACTCAAGACAGGGGTCTGACTAAAGTTGGACGCTATTTCTTTAGCTGGCCACAAAAAACGAGCCATTTCAGTGACACAAGGACATCCCATTAGCTTCAGCTCACAATAAACAAACTTGTTAATGCATAAAATACATTGTTCTCTTGTTTATTCCTTCCTGTATGAGGTGGCTCTGCAGAGTTAACATGAGCAAGAGAAAACAGCAATATCTGTTATATTATATATATATATATATACACACATATATGTAAAAGGATTCAGAAGATATGCCTCTGAATATGCCCTGCAACTCTGGAAATTTCATTTTTTTTAATAGTGTTTTTTAATGTAGAGCAGCTCCTAGAGAAGATTGTCTATCACATCATACTGCCACCTTTAAATCTCTTGGTATTGTTTTACATGGCAGGGATGGAGTGGGGAGGCGGGAGAACAATCATCAACATATACGTTGTCCCCACTTCTGCAAGGGCAACTGCATTGAGCCCTTAATATAACCAATTGGAAGCGATTCAGATGATCCAGCCACTAGGCTACATCATTAGGATAAGCTGAACATCTCTCCAGGCTCCAGTGATCGGTAACAGACATAAAACACTAGCTTTTGGCATCTTAAATCATAAATCCTGCCCCAGATAAGACCATTGCAAAGGAATACTGAGAAGCTCTTGTACATCATCATGTGCCTTATATGCTCTAGGTGACCCTATGTGTGCAGGGGGGTTGGACAAGATGACCTCCTCTAGAGGTCCCTTCCAACCTTCAGCATTCTATGATTCTATGATATGTGCTGTCACAGAATCACAGAATCGTTGAGGTTGGAAGGGACCTCTGGAGATCATCTAGTCCAACCCCCCTGCTCCAGCAGGCACACCTAGAGCACATGGCACAGGGTGGCATCCAGGCGGGTTTGGAAGATCTCCAGAGAAGGAGACTCCACAACCTCTCTGGGCAGCCTGTTCCAGGGCTCTGTCACCCTCACAGGAAAGAAGTTCTTCCTCACATGGAGGTGGAACTGCCAGTGTTTCAATTTGCTCCCATCATCCCTTGGTCTGTCACTATATGTGCTATATTTAGAAGAAAATTAATTTTGGATTTGTTAGCACATACACAAAGTATGTATCTTACGACCTACATTTGCATCATTCTACCTGCAAGACAAAAGTCCTTCACAGCTACATGCTACACTATTTGAAATCTTCCCAGAGCTAAATAAATAAATAAATAAAGAATCCATATACTTACACATGGAAATTTGTTTTGTCAACAGAAAGGGTAAAACAAAGTAAGCTTCCCAGCTCAGATGCACAGCA
>NW_010589876.1:223083-278818 GCF_000705375.1 Tinamus guttatus
GCAGGAATATTTGCCTGCAGCATCTAGAGGGCTAGTGTGCCCATCTTGTGAGCTTTTCAGAGCCCGAAAGGATCATCTGATTTTAACCCTTCTGTTTGCAAGGAGCTGCCCAGGGCAGGTCACTGCTGTTGCGTTGCTGGTAGCTGGGTCGGTGCGGTCGCCTCCCAAGCAAGCTCCCTGCCCCGAAGTACAGGGCTTCACCTGTGCAATGTCATGCGTCATGCACGTGCTGTAGATGGGGCTGCCCACAGTTCTAGCTGCAGGGCTAGGGTCCTTCCTACCTGGGGCGCTGCTGCAGCGTGGCTTTAATGCCCTGCTGAGGTTGATGGTGGCAGAGTCTCCCCTCGTGCAAAGCGAGGAGTAGCCTCGCAGGCTGGCACTCCGCAGCACGCGCCACCGCCCTGCTGCCCGCACCGCACCGCGTTGCACAGCCGCTCTGCTGCCTGCACCACGCCGCACAGCAGCTTCTGGGAGGAGTGGGCAGCCCTGCCAGGGCATGTCCATCCCTTTCTGCAGGATGCATCCCTTCTGCAGCCCCTTCCTGCCCTTGGGGCTGAGCTTTGGGGCCTATCAGCATGCATCCTACTTGACCAGGTCTTTTCTCATCTGACTTTGGTACATGTGAGCATTTTTACACCAAGAAGCAAAGTGGGAACAGGGACACAACTAATGAATTATTAAAATCCCTTTATCTTCATGCATTAAGGTGCTAATGTCCTCCATAGTCAGCAGGCCTCACCTGACCCGTCTGCCACCTGTATTCACACGCTCAACATGTCAACATGCTGCACGACAAGAGAGCAAAGACCCTGTCAAGAGGAAGACAGCCCTGACCCAAACCAAGGTGCTGGCTGGAAAGTGCGCAGAGAATCCATGAGAGAGGCCATTGAACTCCCTGCAAGCCCTAGTCCTAACTGACCCAATACTTAAATCTTTAAAAGAGATGACCTAGACACGCTACCATTAACAACACAGCACAGAAAAGGGGGCTTTTGTGCTAGAGAGGGTTGCCTTGCCTGGGCTGAAGTAAAAACAGGTATTTCTTACAAAAGGGGCAATACCAAATTCCTACTGTTTCTGCTTTCCCTCCTCACCATACCCACCTTTTATGTTACTCTGTTGACAGGCTCGACTGTTTAAAAACAAAGCATAGGGCTCCCCGGCTTGTAGCTAAGCTAGGAGGTAAAAGAAGACTTATTTCCACACTGGAAACGCTCTGGCAGAGCCATAACATTCTGATGATGCCGCAGTAGTTAGTTATGCTAGTTTACAGTCCCTTTAGGGAGGCTTATTCCAGAATAACTAGAGCAGTCTAACTCTTTTTTAAAAGAGTGCTTTATTTAAAATGACAGAAAGTGGTTGATGAGCAATTTTCACAGAAAAATCTTTTCTTTTTTTAATCCTACCTTACATAACCTTACATATGATTTGTACCTGAAATAAAACATTTTAAGATAGATTAATGAAAATAATAATTTAAAGAACGTTTCAAGCAAGCTGTAGCAATGTTAGATTGTATATATGCAGTATACTTCCCTCCAGGGGCAGTACCTTTGTTTTTAAACATGTAAATGAAAGGTAGTGTTGCCTGATGATACAGTTCCTTAAATACAGGTCTGAGTGTAAAAATAATAATAATAATTTACATCCTAATTATGATTTCCTCAGGAACATTAAGGAGGCAGATTTTACAATTCTAAATTAGCATTTGTGTTCATGGAGGTATTTTTGCTTTGTTCGAAGAGGAGCAGTTTGTCGAACCCCTCTGCCAGGGCACTGCTGTCTTCGTCATCGCTAAATGTAACCCAGTGACTGAAGTTCTTTGCGCTGGGGGGTTTTGAATCTTCTGGAGTGTGTGTGGGAGAAGTCGTTGATGGTGCCGGTATGGAAAATGGGCAGGAAAAATCTGTGTCCAGGTCCAGCAGCTGGGTGCTCTGTGCGGAGGGGCCGGTGCCTGGGGGCTGGGGTGCAGGAGGGCCCTGAGGGCCGGCAGCCGCGTCCGGGGTGCTTGGAGCCACTGCCTGGGCGGCGCCCAGCGTGTTGCCACAGTGGGCAGGAGCCAAGAGCGCAGATTGCGCCGGTGCATCTGGAAGGACATCGGCGTCCTGAGCCTGGATGGAGAGCCCAGGACTGTTGTTACTGTTGGAACTGAGCATCAAGCCTCTAAACAGTGGGTTGTCGCTGCTCTGGAGGACTTGCAGATGAAGCGCTGCGGGAGCCGACTTCTTCCTCCGTGGTGGTGCCTTTGGTGCAAAGGCAGTGTCCTGGGGAGGCGCCGCGTTGGCCACAGCCCCCCCAGCCGGCGGGGGCCGCTGCTCGGCCCTTCCTCTGCTCTCCTGAGGCTTCCCCGGCTGCGAGGCTCTGGGTTTAGGGACTGGAGCAACCTTGGTAGGACTAAGAACAGCGCTGGAGTCTGCGCAGGGCTCTGGCGAGGCGAGGGGGGAACGCACGGGCTGCTGCTCACACTGCTCCTCCGTGAACGTGGCCTGGGTGGGGGAAAGGAATGGAGACAGAAACAAAAAAAAGATACCTTAAACACTGACTGTATTTCCAGCCTGAGTGTTACTGATGGTGTGACTGAGAACAGCTGTGAGTTCCAAGAAAAATAATAGTACCAGTGCAAAGAGGAGGCCTGACAATGCAGCTGCAAACTACACCAGAAACACTGCTTTCTGTTTGTGCGCGCGTGCCCCGGCCTGGTATCCATCTACAGGCTGCAGTGCAGGGCAGGGAGCCTAGGGCCCGCTCACCCCCTGCGGACAGCGGGCAGCTCCTCTGACCAGCTCTCTTGCATCCTACGACTTTGCTCAGGGTCCTAATCAACATAGTCCCGAAGAGTCTTTCTTGTTACATCTCTCTGCTGACTGTAATAAAACATAAGCAAGAGGGCACAGGGAGGACTAAACTATGGGCCTGTTAGCACACGGCTTTGGGTGTCCCGTGATACATATGGTTGAGGGACAATCAGATTAACCTAAACCCAAGAAATGCATTAATGGTTCTGTCCTGTCTCAGCAGCGCTAGGGATTGAAGCTAAAAATAAACTGCATGTGGAATTCAGCATATATCCTCTATTTAAAAATACACAAATAGCTGGAGCCCAGATTAGTCCACGAGGGCACAGACTGCTTCGGATTTCTCACTCTCTTCTGCAGAATGAAAGCGTTTAATTCTTCATTGGTCTGCCACAATATTAAAGATAATATCCAGACTTCTAAACTTAGTCTGTATTTCATAATAACATATCTTCTGCTGTTTCTGTCTATATGCCCATCTTAGGTTGCCTGCAGTTGACTGCAGGCCTTTCTCGAGGTGAGAGGTGGATTGGACAGAGGCTTTTAAGTCACAGCTCCCACCTAACTCACAGGGATGGCTGAAGGGAGTGGAACACTGAACGAGTTGAGCTGAAATGATAAATTTCTGCAGATGATTTCACACAGCTGACACCCAAATACCAGCTGCACTTTCCAGGAGTGCCCTGGGCAGGGGGAGAAGTTAACAGTGAAATAAACTGGCCCTTCCTTGTTAGTGAAAGTTTAAGGAAAGGGCACATGCTGGTATGTTTGTGTTGTCTTTTGTGATTCTGCTCAATAGAAATTGCACAAACTCCACTATAGAGAAGGTCTGGATGCCTCCACAAAGAAAGGTAAAACAGGAGTCCTGATGACTTAGGAATGAGCGTTCTAGAAGAAGCTATAAGAAAGGAAGAACTTACTTAAAAGGTTTTATTTGCCCCTCTCAAACTGCTTTCACCATTAAATCATTATTTTGGCAGCTCTAGGAGGTGAAGAGTTATTATCTCCATGGTAGAGACCTGACGCAAAGACAGATTAAAAATACAACACCTACAGGTTGGTATTTTTATGCACCTGTACTCAAGTAGAATCCAAAGCCCTAAGTGAAAGGTAAATGCCATTATAAAGTGTGTAAAAAAACCCTTAGATGTCTCTGAACAGGACCCAAACCAGCATATGAATCAAGAAGCTGCCTCAGCTCAATAGAGCAAAGTACTCCTCATATGGAGGAAACTCTTTTTTGTATTTATTTTTGTCTGTCTTCAAAGTAGGGGCAGCTAAATGGAGATTTATTTCTGCATTTCCAGTTAGAATCGTCACAGCTCTCGTCACAGCTAGTACAGCCTTCCCTCTGGGAAGTGTTTTCTAGGCATTATATTTGAAGCAAGTAGTATTTTACTTTAACTTTCAGATCTCTCACCCATCACTATTATGAATTTGTCATTCTCCTCTGAATTAGCAAAATCATTCCACTTTTTGAATCAAAAATCTGCATGAGTCAAAGAGAAGTATTTTTAGGATAGAAATTTTGTTGTAACTGATTTTTTTTCCTATGTAAAAACCCCACAGAACTAGAGCTTGACTCAAATATTAAATTTCTGTCTAGCAAGAGAAAGTTTTTCTTCCTGATTTTCCTAGAAAATCTAGATATAGCTGTTATGGAGATAATTCTGATGCTTCGTAGTAAACAGCAGAAATACAGAAAGATGGAAAGCAGTGTGGGGAGGGTGGCTCCCGAATGAAACAGCATTTTATGGTGACTTCCTCCTACAGGAAATGGATGCAATTTGGTGATAAGCAGCAGCTGAGTATCAGACACAAGGCAGTTCCACCTACCCTGACAAGGTACAGACAAACCAGAACAACAACACAACCTAAAAGGATGGACGGACAAACAGAAGAGCTAACTAAGGGTGGCTCAATTTAGTGACAACTTTACTGAAGTATGTCATGCTGCTCTACAAACCACTTCCTTTCCTGATGGGTTAGTATGTTTTTATGCTTCAAGGACTGCAACACACAACTTGACACGAGCTGTTTAGCAGCCCACCCTTTTGCTGATGTCCACACAGCGCAATGAAGCTGAGATGCATTCACTGCAACTCTCTTTCTTACGTTTTCCACCCTGACTCCAGTCCTTTGCAGGGGTACTGGCAGCTTCTTTGTAGTTGGAACTTTGGGTGGTGGGCGGTGGGGCACGAGCACTGGTTCTGCCTGAGGTTTGTGAAAGGGTGGTGATTTTGTGATGCTGGGAGGAGGTTCAGGTTTAGTGAATGTTTGGTTTCTGGCTGGAGCAGACTTTAGTGCATCTTCATGTAACCCTGGAAAGTAAAAACAATTAGTGTCTCATCTTGACCAGAAATGTAGCAGAGACCAATTTCTTTCATGATAGTGTTTTCCAAAACGTGTATATCTAAAGGGAATACGGAAAAAAAAAAATCTCTATTTGGAGTACTTCACACTGCAGCAATGAGCCACCATTTGGCCCAGCAAATAAGACACTGACTGGAGGTACACAAGTACTCGAGTCCAGAGCTGCCTGGTTGCCTCACCTGGACAAAGCAGATAACGATATTAAGCTCCTCCTGCAGGGTACTTGGGGAGGAACTGTAAATGCCACCTTAGAGTACAGCGCAAGGGTTTGAAAGTGAACCTGACCAGAATAATCAGAAAAAAATATGGGAAAGTATAGCTCATTTTAAAAACAAGTGCACTATGCTCGTCCTCTGAGGAACAAACATCAATCAAAATGTTTCAAATAATATTTTATGGTATTTACATTACCAATTCCAGACCACATTTGCTCTATTTACAAACGGAGAGAGACGTTTTTCTCCTAAACTGAGGGGCTTGTAAACTCAGGAAGGAATCCAAGTCCTATCGCACACTTTCTCGTTTACACAGCATCAGCAAAAGGCAACTTGCAACCCTGGAGGGGATATTCACACTGCCTAAGTTTCAGTACTTAAGCTAGTTTCCTGCTCTAACTTGTTTTGAAAGACTATCTTCTCTCCATGGAACAGATGGAAAGCCTATGAACAGAGTCATCTTTTACCTTACATATTCAAGGTTAACTAGATGGTCTAAGCCTTATGTAGGTAGGCACTATATTTGCTCTCTTCTCTCCATGGAATAGATGGAAAGCCTATGGACAGAGTCATCTTTTACCTTATATATTCAAGGTTAAGTAGGTGGTTTGAACCCTTATGTAGGTAGGCACTATATTTGCTGTATAAATCTGAACAGAATCCAGGTTATTTTCCCCACAGCTGTATTGCTCTGCAGTTCTGCTTGCAGGAGTGAACATTCACTAAACAGAAAAAAATACATTTTATGCAAATGTAAGCAGATACAGTTCTGAGGTAATGTGGCCAATATGATTTGAGGAAGAGTCCACCTGTATCTTGTAATTTTTCAGACTAAATCTGGACATCAATAACACAAAGTGTCCGTAGTAACTCATTCTACAACAAAATCTGTAAGCTAATATTATCAAAAATGACAGAAAACACTAATTATACTCTTACAAGAATGTACATGTCAGTGTTTAGCTGAGCTTCTGAACAGAAATAAGTGCATCTGGGCTGTGATAGGGGAAGGATGCAGTTTTCTTTAAATAAAGATTTTAAAAGTCCATTAGAAATTGTGCTCACCTCCTTTGGCTTCCATAAGACATCTAATAGCTTCTTTTGCTTCCTCAGCCGTAGTGGTTTTGATCTGCTTAACATTGTAAGGTTTGCTTATTCCAGTCCGGACTTTAGGCTTTAAAAAACAAAAAACAAGCAAACTTTTTTTTCTTGTATACCTATAATCTTACAGCTAAGTTCACACACCATTCCAGCAATATCCTGGTTTGGTTGGTGGCCACTCAGTCACCTCTAAACACTGCAGAAACAGCAGTAAGGGGGGATTTTGACAGCTATTAGATCTTGGCTACTGTCTGAGATGACAAGCAGGGGGCTCGCTGCCATGACCAGCCCAGCAGCCATCCCACTTTGTTCCATGCGGTAGAGGTCTCACCTAAGGTGAGGGGACGGGGAATATTTCACATTCACGTCTTGACTTCCCTGCTGGGACTGCTAGCAGCCCTACAGCAAGGATCAAGATCCTGCCTGAATGCTGGGCACTGATGTGGCCAGTGAAGGAGAGTAAAGAATTAAACCATTTTCGCATGTTACTGAAAATTCAAGATAGCATCCCTCAGAAAGCAACACATGAAATAAAGCAATAGTGTCTTGGCCTTGCTGCATTCTTTCTCTGTCTCTTTGGTCTTTCTGGGTCCTGGCAGTTTGGTGCTAAGTTTTCCAGAGCCCACCTGGCCCTAGAGTCCAGTATCACAGGACACCCAGGATTTTCAGCTCGGGCATGGAGCAGACTTCCTTCTTTGACTGATGGGCACATCATGAATGTGAGGTTCAGAGTCTGTGTGGATGGGGGAGGCCACATAATACCAAGTGCCCACATGGAGCAGAAGGACTCACAGGTTGCTGAGGGGCTCCAGGTAGCAGCTTTGCTGTTGCCAGGATGGAGCAGGCAGGCTGGCTTCCTGGAGAGAGGGAACCCTCTGAAGGGGACTTTTTGCCTGATGTTCCAGCTGAAAGAGGGAGGGAAAAAAATGTTTATTTTTGTTTTTTTGTTTGTTTGTTTGTTTTACATTAAAGACCTGGTACAGCATCTTATCAACAACACAGCAAAACTGATACCCCGTGAAAGTCCTTGTGCTTAACAAAGACGCGCTCTCACCCTCTCTGCTCCACAGGAGGATAGACACACCATACAGAACCTTCCTGGGGGACACCAGGGATCCTGAGCCCCCACTGCCTGCGTTAAAGACAAGGCAGTTGGATGTAGGCGGTGTGTTGGAATGGACTGTTACTGTTCTACTCTAGGCTCCTCCTTTTGGGTTATAAAATCTCAGCACAGAATAAAATGCTGAAACTGTTTCAGGAAGCAGTTTCCTAGTTCATCTCTTTAATTAATGTAATAATCTCAGCCAAGTATTAACATTGCATTTCAGGCACAAAAATACAGATGTCAGTGTTCTCACTTCTGGGCAACAGACTCAAAAATGAATAACACTGAAGAGCTCATGTTTCAGCAGCAAGTCTGATGGAAGCTCTAAGTTACAGCTAGAAAATATGTAGACAGGATATTTTTGGCTGTGAAAAAAAACCAACGTGCTGCATGGCTTGAGTCATGAAGAAGGCCAAAATGATTATGTATTCGGCCAAAGCTTAAAAACATATTACAAATAAATCAGAAACAAAGAAACCATTCGCAATGCTCAGTGACTTTAAAAGTCAACAGCCATAAATACAGGTATTTATTTTTCATTGCCACACTTGCTAGATTGAGCGATGAGTTAGTACAAAACATATGGACCGTTACATCCTCACTAAGGCACAGAGCATTCCTTCATGGAGTACTTGTCATCCTAAGGACAAAACTGCTCCATTGCTAACTGCAGCCACAGTCAGACTGAAGCAGACTGGGAAGCAAAAACAAACACACCAAGAGCCTGACAGGTCAGAGCAAGGTGCTACTTTGTCACATGGAAGTAGTGGGCGGGCAGAGGAGAGCGGGGGACAACCATGTCCAGCAACACAAAAAATTAATCTCACCAGGAGGGGGAGGCCTCTGTGGAGGCTGGAGTGGCCGAGGTCTGTTAGGAACAGAGAGAGATCTGCTTGGAGAGCGCGGGTGGCAGTCCCTGCTTGCTTCCAGCTCCTGCTTCAGGTCAGCCAGGTCTGTGTCATCTACAGGGATTTTAGAGAGTATCTGTATTAGGTAATCACTGCAAGAGATGGCCTGGAGCTGAGTACTCAGGAGAGAGGCAATATTAGGTAATCACTGCAAGAGCTGTGTACTGTGTACTAATCACTGGAGCTGAGTACTCAGGAGAGAGGCAACTATGAATGGGAAACCTGAACCAGACATGTCAGAGCAATGACATGTCTCCCTCTCCTCCCTCTACCCTCTCTCCCTCTCCCCCCCTTTCCAGCATTTATTAATTGCTCATGAAACAGAGACTGCCTGCATCTGATTCCAGGGTTACTAGTCACCTTGTTAGACTGTGAACTTTGCACAGAGAGATGTGGCAGCAACCTGCTATCAAGCAATCTGTGACATGACAACCGCAAGGAGACTAATCATGGTCAATCACTTGTTCTTCCTTCCTGAAGGCAGAAATTCCCTCAGAGGATGAGCCAGTTTGCCTTGTTCACAAAGATTATTTTTATGCCAGAATTTGTCGTAACTCACTCGTCACACCTGTGCTTTCCAGCAATGCCTTTAAACTGATAGTCCTGAGCTGCACCTTAAAAGAGTTGCCTAATATTCCTCCTTAATCCTGGCTGCCCTTCCCTGGGAGCTGCACAGGTAGGAGTCCAGTGACTCCTGCTGAGGGGAGAGCTTTCCCTTCGGTTCTCCCAGCCATGGGAGCTATGTCCTTCTGGACTCCCAAATCCATTTGATTTAGTTTTGTCCCTGTGCTTTGGAGAGGATGTGGAAAGAGTTAAGCAGCAACAGTCTCTCAGATGTTAGGCATTTTTAAGCAAGTTCCTGTTTTCCTGAGAGCTGTGATCTGCAGGGAAGACCGTGCTGCCTCACCATTTCCTCCACCCACTCAGCTTTGGATGGGCCTGCGGAGAGACTGGGCTGCAACCCTCCCCCTTCCTTCTCTCTGCATCTGCAGAACTCCTAAGCTGCAGACATGGCTCATCAGCAGGAGCCAGGGAGTTACGCAGGCACCCAAACACAGTCTGAACTTCTGGCAGCAGTGCTGAGGGCGAGACAAAAGTCAACCACTACCCGTTCCCCTAACGGGCTGCTGTGTTTTGGCAGCGGCTCCAAGGGACATCCGTTTTACAAGCACTGTGTCCTTCTCTCATCTCAAAAACACCATGGTGCTCCTGCCCTTGGTTTCCATTTGTGTCCAACACCAGCCATACAATTATCATTCCCGCAATTAGGAGTTACTCAGGCAGAACTGGAAGGTCATGGAAGCATCTGAAACTGCAGGGATTTTCAAGCTAGGCTGAATATAACATACTTTGGCTTATGTGAGATCATAAATCCCTCTTGACCTACTCCAAAGTATTCTTTATAGTTTCTATTCACTATGTGATTTTTTTTGTGGAGAAGAGATAGTGTAGGTGAAAAGAATCACTGCAATTCTCTCTAGTTTAATGAATCATCACATAGGAGGCCAGAGGTGTTTGGCGAACAAGACATCTTGCAACACAAAGTGATTGGTTTCACAGTATTTAATAATCACAGACCGCTCTGTGGCTCTGGGTTAGTTTTCTAGGTCAAGCCAAGTTGCACTCAGCACGGGACTTAACGTAGGTAAGAAACCTGTATATCACCATGGTTGTTTGGAAAAATCTATCTGTAAGAATTTATGAATTTCATTTAATCTTTATGAACTCTATTTTTGATTCAACCTTTGAAGGTATTAGAAGTTCTCATTTTTATGTCAGGAGACAAAGCACTTCCGAGAGAGCACTATCAACAAACGATTAGCAGAAAGACAGCACTGTATGAACATGTATCAAAAAGATGATCCCAAACTTTGAAGAACTCACAATCAGAATATAAACAGGGAAATACAGACAAAGGGAGAACAAACAAAAAGCCTTCAGGTCTCACTCTAAAAAACGTACACAAATCTACCTTTATATTGCCGTGATTTTTGTGCAGGAAGCAATGGAGGTTTGTTTGAAAGTGCTGTGGATGGAAAATGCCCAGATGCATCAGGCAAATCATCTGTTGTGTCTGCCACTAGGTGCTGACTCAAAGCATCGTCTAAATAGTCATCCTCATCCTCCACTATATCACCTGAAATAAAATATTAGGTAACAGACTGTGAGCAAATGCATTCTCTTCCTACAACCAGAGAAATAATTTACTGTCTGTTTTCAGCAAGCTTCTTGTATAATCTCCGTTTTCATTGCAGTTTGTGTACTGTAATATGCATTAGATTTGGTAACGTATTTTATAATTCTGAATTGATACAATAATCTAATCAATAGTTCTCTGCACAGGCATGCTAGTGGGCCAGGGCTTTAGTTACAATGCTCTCTCTAAGAGCTGTGGTTTCATTACAAACTAGGATATGAATCACACTCATATTGTGCCTTCTTTGTGCAACCCAAGTCAGTGAACTAACTTCTCACAGCTTAGCTTAGAAACCTGCTGCTCACCTTCCGAGTCATAGTCCAAAGTTGAGAAATCAAAATTTTCTTCCAGTAGACAGGAGTTAGCTGTGGGTGACATAGGGGCAATGCTGTCCCGCTTCCGAGCAATTTCCTCCTGAAAGCCTTTCAGCCAGTCCTTGGTCTTGGGCCGAATCTTCACCGTTCTGCCTCTAACCTAGCATCAAAAAAGAATTATTTTTCCTTTGCAGGCAACTTCAATAAAATGAAAATACCTCAGCAGAATAAGTGAGTGCTGCCGACCTACAGTTGAATTACTTCAGAAACTGTTGCAACTAAAGCTTCATTTCAGAAGTTAAAGGAAGCACATTTTCTGCCTCCAAGAACCTAAATCTGAATCAAGTCTTCAGACTGTAACAATATTCTAGGAAGAAACATTAGCTTCGCAGCTCAGAAACCTTGCAGCTACATTTAGGAATTACGTGAGAAGTATGGTGAAACATCAGATATCATCAAATTGACATTATGATCATAACAACAGGATGGGAAGGGCCCAGTATGAGTCAGAGGCTTTTTTTAAAAATACACTTGAACTTACTACTCACTGCCATCTGTAAGGAAGCCCTCTGTTCAGATAATCCCAACGAAATATGATTGTTGACCTACATAGGAATTATATTATTGAGCAAACTCGGACCACAGCTGCTTATATATGTTGCTCTGTGACATTTCAGGTGAGATGTACCAAAGAAAGCAGCTCAGCAGTCAAAATTCCTGACTCTAATTCCCAGTCCCTTGAATTGCGCCCATACTAGTGTGCTTGGGTCTATGCTATGAATTAGATCAATGGCATGAGGCAAACTAAAGATAAAACTCCAAACACAGGAGTGCTGAGGTTAAATCCTTTACTTCTGTGCTGTTTACAGTACAACTGCACAAACATTTTTGTCAGCATAAAGGAGGGGGCTGATGAATTGTAGCGTTTGTGTGTGGGAAGGAGAAGCAGGGCGGGGGAAGGTAAATCCTAATTCTAACGTGACTTTGCCTTGGAAGCCAATGTATCATATTGTTCCAGCTTGGTAGAAAGAGTTTATTTGGTACACTTAAGAAAAACAAAAAACTCTAAAAGATAATTGTGAGGATGCTTTGGCAACAGTATAAAGTCAAGCATCATCTCTAGAGAATCGCTTAAAGTATCAGTGCATTGACCAAGTGTGCGTATCCTGCAGTGATATCCCAAGGCCACGGCCTAGGCACTGCTCAATAGCTTCAAGAAAAATCAGCTCCTGCCCTCCATTAAAAGCCCCAAAGGCTGTGAGAGCCAAGGACTTGGTGAGCACTGGCTTTCTTTAAGATAATGCTACTGATTTAGCTAGAAACATGAGTATCTGATTTTAAGCAACCCCTTCTGAGAAATTTGGAATGAAATTACTATAATAGATTTGAAATAGTCTTACCTTGATACCATCTATATCCATTACGCGAAGAGCTGACTTGCTCTCTGCAAATGTCACCAGCATTTGACCCCCACTGATCCTAGTAAAAAGCAGGTAGAGGAAAGAAAACTGCATTTTACTCTGCAAGTGAATAACAGGCCTAAAGGTGACCATAGTAGTTTTGTACAGCTCCATATTTGGTTTTAGCTGTGTTTTTCTTACAACTGTATATTCTTGTGAAGAAGAGGTGGTTAAAAATCACAGCTGGGCTCTCCCCTTCTGTAGCGAAAAGGGCAAATGGGCAAAAGGTACCAACTGCCAAAAACAAGAACCAACTGAATCTGGCTCAAGCCAGATGCGGCTTGCTGACTACACACAAGAACAAGTTTAAGCTGACCTTTTCTGTGATTGGATATCTCAAGTTATGCAAGTCTTGGACGAGGCTGGATGGGCTATCGGGGCACATGTAAGACACATGTACTGCATTGTTTGCTTATAAAAGTATGAGGTTGTACCCCAATAAAATTGCTATTGGCTTTTAGTAATTGGCTTAAAATTGCTATGAGCTTTTAGCCCCTGTTTCTTGCCACTGGACCCACATCCGCCTCCATCCAGCCCCCTGTTGCGTGACTCCAGCACCATGCCCGTTACTGGGGTGCCCCAAAGCCCCGGTATAAACATCTCAGCAGGGCTTTACAGGATATTTAGTCTGCCACCCACATTTACTCTGCACCGAGTTCTTTAGCTATAGGCTTCCCTACCCTCAAAGGACAGGAGAGGGACTTCCCAAAAGACTGCAATAACACTGAGCTGTAAAGAAATACAAAAAAAAAAAAAAAAGCCCCAAAGCATCATCTTTTCTTGCTCCTTTGCTTCATGCATGAGGTGGTACTAGTCTTCCCGTAGGGCTACTTTTGAATCCTTGACTTATATTTGGCACTTTATAATACCAAACAACAGGTCACCTGCTTCCCATAACAAAAGCATTAAATAAAACATCAATTTTATGGTCTTGTTTCCCAGGTCGCTGTTATCAGTCAGACCTTGGCCAGCTTTGCCTGTATCTCTCAAATAGAAGACTCAGCTGCGCTGCAGCCCTGCGCAGAATCACCTGGAAGGAAATTAAACTGCTCTGCCAGAAGGTACAATCAAACCCTCCCTTGCAAACTCAGTAGGCGCTGAAACTGCAAGACGATGTATTTTTTAAAAATAAGCAAAAGAGCTCCCAAAAGAAACGAGTGCCAGATAGGAAATCCTACTGAGTGTGAAAGAGCATCAGAAGAGAGCAGATCTTCTCAGAGGAAGTGAAGCAGAGCCGGAGGAACTGCGAGCAGAAGGAATTGCACACACATAAATGAGATCTAAATCTGCAGAGGAGGATTCACCCTGAAACCTCTGCTCTCTGATGCTGGATTTAATAAAATTCTCTTCCTCTCAACCGAGAGAGCTGTTAGATTGTTTTTTTAATAAGGTGACAAGAGGTAAAAGATATTCAAAATACACATATTCAGTTTCTAATGAAGAATTCAACATGCAATAAAGGCAATAAACATAACTATCAATTATAAAATTAACTCTGTGAGTACAAAAAGGGAACCTCTAGTCTCTATTATGTGTAAATAGATGAGAGGTATCGCTGATTCCACATTTACCTGACCAGAACAACAGTGCCGTAATCCTCAAACATTTGCATAAGCTCTGTACGCAAGTCCTCAGGAAATTCGTTTTTCTCTTCAGGCACAGGTGACAGCAGATTTACCACTACTGTGGCATCCAGGGGTCCCTGGAAAGATGAAACTTCCTGGAAAACGCTCTCACGGGCGGCTTCATTGACTTCCTGAACCTCTACTTCTACAATAGCTAACACAGGTCTGCATAAGACAAAGGAGAAATGCTTATTTAAAATCAAAAATAACATCAAGCAATAGAAAGCCTCCTATACCTACTTGGGATTTTTCTAATAGGAAAAAAAACAGTGTCAGGCAATACGCAGGCAAGAGTTTAGTTGTGAGTGACGAACATTTTATCATTAAACTCTGTGCATCTACATCACTTTTAACTCCACAATGTCAAAGCTCACTGCAAATGTTTTAATTAAGCCTGATAACAACTTAAAAGGAGGTAATTATTATACATTCTACATAGAAAGAGAGTCTGAGCAAAGTACTTAATGTCTTACAGCAAGGAAGTACTGTGGCTGGTTCTCACTCAAATGGATTGTTTCATTTTTCCTGCAGTGGAAGATCATGCCTTGAGCGCTATCTATTGTATTTACCACTCCTGCCCTAACTGGATGCAACACTGAGGACACACCACAGAAGAGTCCAAATAACAATTGTGTGTAGGACTTCTGACCAAACTGCAAGTTAAAGGTACCAGAAAACTTCACTCATTAAACAGCTGTCTCCCAAACCTCCCATACAGCAGGAAGGCAGTACATTATTTTCTGTTGAATGTAACTCAAAGCTGTAGCCTTGATGTCTTTCTAAGATGTCTGTCTTCCAAACTCTAAGGACAAACACTAAAGTCCTCTAAGTGCATAATGTGGTTATGTAGCAAACATACGCCAATCTGTAACGTTATAAGCAACACTGAAAACCTGCTTATTGGGCCATTTCTTACAGATTACCTCTGTGTGTGTGTGTTAGATCTTAATATATCTAGCAAAGCTATCTGAAAGAGCAACATTTGTATTGTCTCTGTGGATGCAATCTCCTTTCTCAGGATTCTACCTGCAAATAGATGCAGAGTGATAACTGGAATGGCAACTCTTCTAACTACTTAAAAAATTGCTGCCTTCCACTTGCAATAGCAGGCTTTGGAATATGCATTACTAGAAGATTTAGCACAGCAGCTAAGCCAGAAAGCAATAATAGGAAAAAAATGCAACCAAATTTTATACGGGAAACATTAAAATTTCAAAAAGTACTGCCAATCATAATGCATTTCCATGTCAGAAAGATCCAGCTAAGACGTTTTTCCAGCACATGCCTCGGGAAAGTAAATTCTCTGACTATAATTAAAAAGCCTTTTTTTGAAGTCATGTTTCCTGAAATTGAAAGTCAATGTACAACAGCCACGTTGCATCCTCAGGCTCCTTTACAGAACGAGCACGCTTTGCAGATCACAGTGGTGTCAAAGCCCTGGCATGGAGAAACTGCTCATGAGAGGCATGTTCGTTCCTCTGGCTGGAAGACCCCAGAGCAGTCCTCACATGTGAAAGCACATCAGCTGCTGAGACTCAGTATAAGAGCATGTCAGCTGCTGAGACTCACCCCACTCGGCTGTGAAAAATGATACTAGAGCATGTCGGGAGGGCATGCGAGGGCTGTGACAAAGATGATTCTAAAGGAAAGGGGGCTTCCTTGGTGTATTTATTACAGAATTTGTTTCAGAGAAGTGAGGCAGCGACGAAACCTTAGCAATGAAAAGTTGTTCATATTCCCTAAAAACAAGCTAATGATAAAGACTAGCCAGAGGCAATGGTTTTTGATTTTTCTCCGTTCTCCTACTCTTGTTTCTAAGAAAAGCCTAGTAGGTTAACACTTTACTACTCTGAAAAGGTCACACTGGGCCCTATGTACATGACTTAGTTCTTTTCAAGCCACACAGTCCATATGTGTCCATTTGTCCGTAGGTCTCTCCTTCCTCCTCTCATAGCAAGCTGAGTGGGAGTCTGTCAAAGCAGCTTGGTTTGGTACCAGGACTTTCCAAAACCAAGCAATAGAAAGCCCTCAGTTTGCTGCAACCTATCCAACCCTTGCTGAGGTACAAAGTAGCAGAATGAAAACAAAACAAAACAAACAAACAACCCACCAAAACACTGAATGAAGAACTAGCCTATATCCCTTATGTTACTATCAGACTTGATTTCTGACTCTAAAGGTGCAGCTCTGTGACACATGCAAACCTAGAGGTAAACCCTCTGTGATTTGCCTAGGGCTTTACCTGTGGTCAGATGCCTGCAGCTCTGCTCTCCCGTAGTACATCAGGGCTCCAGGGGTCCAGGTGTGCCTGACTTTCATGTCTGTATTCAGATCGTTGTCCAGAAGATTGATCTCTCCAGCTATTCAGAAGAAAACATCATTTTGAACTCACTCTTAATAATAATTAAAAGCTGTTTTATTATAATGCAGTTCACAGAGATTTGTTTTTAAATTGTTCCCATATATACAGCTTGTAACATAAAACACATAGAAGTCTGGGGAAACATGGAATATGGGAGAACAGAGACATCTGATCACTAGAATAAAACAGATATAAAATCACAACATGAGGGTCACCCAGTCAGTGATCTACATTGTCTAGGGTGATAAAATAATATTTTTTGTACTGCTCTACTCAGACACAGTACTTGTGAACTACACTGTATTTCTAAATAAAACACAGGGAGTGAAGAAATGAGAAAGGCAGTCCTATGCAACTCCAAACACTTCCTTTGCAATGCAAGAAAGTAACAGTAAGTGCTCCGGACTTTATGCTAGATTAAGATATTATATTGCCGTCAGCGCCAGAAAAATTTCTAGACCACTGTTTGGGCTAATGAATAAGTCTATAGAGTTGAAAATGAGTTAGCAGGGAATATAGCATTCACTGGGGATACCCTTTATTCTTAGAAAGCAAATTGTCCTCTAGCCTATAGCTGCAAAAAAGAAGAGGGAAAAACCACACGCACCTGTTTTTTCAAATGGAAGCTTTTTTCTCCACCAAAGCACTCTGTCAGTCCAGGCTGGGGTTCTGCACTTATCGCTTGTATCGTACGCCTCTGAGCCAACATCATATTTATATGTTGGTCCAAAATTAATAGTCCCTTCATGAAAGTCTTTAAAAATCTATGAAAAGAGATACCATCTTTTGATTAAGTTATAGATGATGTAGATGGCATTGTAATATGCTGGCTTTCTTAAACATGAGTAACATTCTGTTTTTTAAACAAATCAATACATTCACATACTGCAAACACTGATCTGAAAATGCCCATTTTCACTCTCTCAAGGAACTAGACCAAGGCATCATTTTCCATTTTCAAAGCATATGTAAAAGGGAAAAAACACCTTACTTTTCCACTGGATTTTTGCTGTTGTAATTGATCAAATTCCAGAAGTGTTTTCCAATCTTGCCGTTTAAGAAAATAAAAGACTTCTTCATACGTTAGATCAATACGATAGTTAAAATCGCCACACCAGAAGACGTAGTCATGTGAGAACACGTTCCGCCCCTAGTTGGAGGTACAGAATATTCTAAACCACATTCAAACGCCCAAATTTTAAATGCATGAAAATGTACACTCAATTTCTTTGAAATTCTAAGTATGGATTTATCTGACATATTCTGTTTGTTAAAATCCAACTCTTGCTAAAAAGAAATAGTTTCTTCATCACCTTTCACATGGCACTGAGCTGAATTTTGTAAACGAGATTAACAGATGCTAGTCTCTGTTTTCTCAAAGAATGCATTAAGTGGGACTACAGTTTTAAATTCACAATTTGGCTATCATGAATATTTAAAAAAACTGTTTTCCTAACACATTTCAGAAATAAATACTTAGATATTCTAAATAGAACAGAAAATGTTCCTGGTGCCAAGGCATTCAGCAGCAGAGGTCTTAAGTAACATCAAACTAAGATTTGCCTTTATTTGCATGTGTCACAGTTCCATAAACGACTGAAACAAAGTATCAGTAAAAATTCAGTCCACTGCTACATTTAACATGCTATCTCCTAAGCAGTCTTTTTTCAGCCAAAACCCAGGGATTCATGAAAGCTATACTGCAGAGCTGAAGCTAACACTGCTCTAGAGGGCACTCTCTATACGTCTTACACACATGGCCAAGGTACAGAGAGCTATTACAAGTGCTGGGGACATAAAGTGGTTAATGAGGTTTTAGAGGGAAAGACGACCATAAGCACGACTTTATGGCCATTTAGCACACATATTCTAGGCAGGACTTCCAGACTGTCAGCATTATTTCTTACATTAAACACAACTGATTAATATGCTGCATGTGTCAGGCCTCTAAACATTGCAAACAACAGGGAGTTAAATTTTACGCTTTGCAACGTGAATGTCATATTTTGCTGACTAAACAGAACACACAAACTGGTCCATTCCCTCCCTGGTTTAGGACCTCTCCTGGGAGGTCTATGAAAGAGCAGCTACAGAAATTAAAGCAATGAACAATTATTAAGGGAAGCAAAAAGCACAGCCACCAAACCCCACAGGCTACTCGCTGGCCTGAGGAGACAGGTATGAAATAAAAGCACTAAGGCAGTTGATTTGATACGTTCAGAGAAAAAGTTATTCATACAAACTATCTGTACTTGCTACAATGCGAAAAGCCAGCCCTTCCTTGCCAGTGACATGCTCATGCGCACGAAATGATGGGAGCAAAAACTACAATAGCTGCAACCAAGAACAGCTCATCATACGTGAGCAGGGGACAGCCAAAACACTGATGGAGAGTGAGCTGCAGGGATGGTCTTTTAGGAGCCCTTACTAACTACTACAAGCAAGAGCTATTGGTGTGTTCTTTAGCTGTAACACCAGCCACCTAGATCTCATCCACGAGGCCTCAATCTATTTAATGTCAATTAAGGAGGATCACCCTGAAAGATCAACTGCCCAAAGATCAACCTGCTCAAGGCCAGAGCTTTAAGCACTGGCAGCACCTATATATTTTTGAAAGCTGTAGAATTTCTGTAAAGCTTTAAGTGTCATCTGGGTTTCCTGTGTCATATTTTCCATTTTGTTTGGTTTCCACTTTGCTTACTACTTCTTTCTGCTTACTTTCTTTTATGCTCCTTCTCCATGGCACTGAGCTAACTCCTTTGGTGACCTACCTGTCAGCCTACGCAGCCTTTACCTCCCAGTAGCAATGTTTGCAGCTTACTGTTGGAAAATCCTTGCTTACCATTGGAAAGCTGAGTTTCTGTGTGATTTCTTTATAATCTTCATTCCTCTCCTTCACCTGGGTCTGCCCAGCTGTTAAGTGACTGCATATGAAGCAGAAACTGGTACTGTAGAACTGAAATCGGATGCTCACTGCCCCTTTATTTCCAGCTTTTCCTCCCATTCCGGTCTTCACTGTGTCTATTGCTACATCCCTGTGTAAAGAGAGAGAGAGAGAGAGAGTGTAAAGGGCTACAAGGACAAACATTTAATTGACTTTGACAGTGATATGGAAAGAAAAATCCTGTTATTTATAGTGCCATGTCCCTTCCCCTCCATGAACTGATGCATGGACATGGAGCTTGCTTTTGCTAAGTACACCAACTGGGTTGTAAAGTTTCTTGACCATGTACACATATTTCACATGAAGTATAATAACACAATAATAAAGAATTAAAACTAATCAAGATTATTTTCCTCTCCTTGTCCCTCCCATACAATATAAACAAGGTATTATTTCTGAAATACCGGTAATTTCTATATAATACATATATATAGCAAGTTTACCATGATCTTTAAAGCTGTTACAATAATTAATTTTACTGTTACATTCCCTTTTACTTTTGACCACAGAAGAATCTATATTTTCAGACATCTATCAACTTAAGTGGCGCTACTATGTCTTGAAACTCAAATTCATACTGGATGTTGAATTTTTCAATCAGCTGATGTCAACCCCAACATCATGTATGTCCTTCACAACAAGGAAATTTTACTTTCCAAATAGAAGCCAAGTAGATCTGCACTAGAACATTACTGGCTTTAAGCAAGCAGCAGGGAGAAAAACATCAAGTCTTTCCTTTGTGTCAGATGCTGACCATCAGAATGCGATTGGAAGGTCCTCCAAGTTGTGCTATTTTCCTTTCCCGACTGCAGGAAACCACCGGAAAGGACACCCTCAAATGTAAAGGGAGGCTAAGTGGACCATCAATGTGTTTTATGAAAATAAAGGCTTCAATTGCTCTGAAAACAAGCACGTAGTCAGTCTTTTCACTTGCAGGATTTCTCTTTTCCTGCTGCCTATCCAGCTGCTGGCTGGTATTTACCTAATTTCTTTCCATGGGAAAGTTTATGCTGAGATAAACGGCTGTACATTCTACTGCTTGTATCTCCTTGATCCTTCTTTTTCTCATTTTCTTTCTCCTCTCTAACTTCTGCCCTAAATTTCTGTGAATAGGTCATTCTTTTTGCATTTCTGATAATTTCTGTTTTCATTTTTTGGATATGGTGAAAACTACACAGACATGCAGGCTAGATTTGGTTGGGTTCATATAACACGTAGCAGTGCATTAGCATTAAATAATGAAACTCAGTCACTGTAATCTAACCCTTTCTTGCCTTTTCCCTGACTTTCAAGGGGCTACCTCTGATTCCAAGCAGTATGACTGCTGAAACGGAGCCCCTGTGCTGTCCTGCTTCTGCTTTTGATCTCTACTTAACCAAGCACTTCCTGCTGGATTACTCAGATTTCTTCGTCATGAATCTTGTAATCCAGGTGAAAAGTCAATTGCTGACAGATACACTCCTCCTCTGCACTGTTTTACACTATCAAAAATTGTAATTTTAAAATATCTGTTGAAGAAAGATTACTAAGAATGCAACAATTCAAGACCACCTGGGTTATCTGGATTGCATTACTGTGTCTATAGGCCTCGATACTGCATTAGGTCTGCACTGATCTTCTCAGTAGGTATGAGCTCAGTGAGAAGGAGGTGGCAGTTTTTGACACTGTGCTCACAAAATGCAGTTAGTGGCTGAGCAGTGTCTCATAGTATGGAGTGGAGGGCGATTCAGCTAACTACTCATTTCCTATTCATTCACACTTAGACTGCCCAACTCTTGCTCATGACAAAGGCATTTTAATGTACAGATCCCTGCGGCTTTGTTCCCTTTTTGTTTCTCTTTAATACAAATGAGATTCTTCTGAGGGCAGGTGGAGTTTGGTCAGGTTCCAGCGACAGTGATACCCTTAAACTGAGGATCATGCCCAGCTCTGCATCATCCCAACCAGAGGCACAATTATGGTTCTCCTGACATCTGATAGAGGCAAACACATAAGGAGGCCTAACAGCCCCTCAATTCTGTAAAATGTCAGGGGACAAAACTACCTCTCTAACCCTCTTTCTCCACACGCCCTTCCACCTTTTCCCCCATTCTTCTCAGGTCTGGAACCAGTGACTTCCACATTATATTACTACTACTGTCTCTATAGGATGATATTCTTGAAAAGAAAATCTCCAACTCTGTTGCTTATACCAAACAGTTTCACTATGTGCCTGGAAGTGCTAGCGCCAGAGAACATATTATATCTGTGCTGGGACAGCTGTGTTACCTATTTATTTTGGACTGTGGTGAAAGATGCTGATACCTGTCTCTGACCTTAGGCCTGAGCTGGTGGGACAGACACAGCCTTTCTCCTTCTGCGCTACCAAAGTTACCACAAATGCTCTCTTCAGAGGAGTCCTTGGAGTTATTCCTGGAGGGGAAATTCCGCCCCACTCTTGGAACTTACAGGAGGTCATTATAGTATGCCAGAACAGCTAACATTACTAGAATAATATCTCCAAATATTTAATATTTTTTTCCTCATAAAGCATTATGAGGAGACAAAAACAAATCTCCAGAATGTACTTAAGGCTCTGCCTTGCAATAAGGCATCTGAGACAGACAGTATTTGGGGAGAACTAACAACAAGAACTGGATTCACAGATGCCACCATTTCTACAGGAAAACAGTAAGTATATGGTAAGAAAGCAAGCCCTGCCCTTCAGGCAGAGATGGGCCCTTGCCTGCAGTTTGTACTCAGACACTCTTGGACTTGGTAAGACAGGTCATTCCTTTACTCAAAGACAGCACCCAAGCAAGGTGCGACACCTGAATCCCTCCGGAGACCTGGCTCCTCTGGGAGCTGGAGGCGAGGTCCTCAGGCTACCCTGGAGGCAAGTCTCCCAACTACTGCTGCCCAGAGAGGCATCTCACCTGCGTAGCACAGGGACTGGACCCCATTTTGCAGAATCCCACCAAGCTGAAAAATCACTTCCATCCTCTCTGGACACACTGCAACAGCTGCTGTAACTGAAGATAGAGGCATTCTTTTCTTTCCTTTATTTTATTTTATTTTTTTATTTTTTTTTTTACCTGATGAAGGGGACATGAAAAGGCCGAACAAAGATGAAAAGACAAACACCAACGAGCTGTGCTGATGTCAGCTGAATGTAGCGATGAGTCCTTGAAATAGCTTTCTGAAGCTGCTCTCCCCACATTTTTCTATTTGTTGTACTGCAACAAACACAAAAATCATTTATTGGAGTCCAAAGAAACCACACACAATCAATACAACAAGCAGAGTAACTGTGCTCCAGGTTTACGGACACCACATTAGGCTCTGCACATGCTGACTCCAGAACAGGAGTGCTAGGGAGGCTCAACAGAGGGAGCTGGGATCTCCTTGTGAGCCAACCCAGAGAAAGCAGGGGCAGTGAGCCCAGTACACAAGTGCAGTTACCCCACCTCTGCACATGAACTGTATTGAGGCAACCCCACTTAGAGTCATCTGAGCTTGAAAACCCTCATCCACGAGGTGTAACTGGCAGCTGACCAAAGCAATCATAACCTTAAAATCAGAAGTCTGTAATGAATCTTGTGACTTATGAGATTTCTTTTGCTTACAGTGTGGCTGAGACAAACTAGATCCTCCCTGACTGAGGAGTGACTAGCTGCACCCCAGGGGTGGTACCTGTTTGCTGTTCTCAGCTGAAGGCCTGTGAGTGAGTGCAGACACCTCCTCTTCTGCAGACCATCTCCAGACTCCATGAACACACACAGGTATACAGCCAGGTCAGCAGCTGTGCTAAGCACTACTATAATTTGTCATTCCCAAAACAGACAAGCAACTGCTCAGCCTCAAGGATCAGCATGTGAAACATTATCTTCAGGGTTCCCCATCCCAGCTACTCCTTCACACTGGTGCATACCACAGCCTCCTGTATGCACTGATAAGCTAGCCTCTGACTTTGCCTTTAACTCCTTCTCTAGCAACAATTTGCAGAAATACAATTAGCCACAGAGACACTTCGTTCATTTTAGAATTCCTCCATGAATACCAATTATGTTTATAGACACTGAGTACATCTTTGGAACACCAAGCAGAGACTTAAAGGTTCAGGTTAGATATTGTGATATGTAGGAAAAGTTTTTACACAGAAAGAGTAGTGAAGCACTGGAACAGAGTGCCTAGGGAAGTGGTGGAGTCACCATTTCTGGCAGTGTGCAAGAAACATGTAGACGAGGGACATGATTTAGCAGGCGTGGTGGTGATGGGTTTACAGTTGGACTCAATTTTGAGGGTCTTTTCCAACCATAATGATTCTATAATTTATGAATGGCAAACATACTTCCAGTTATAATTGCAAGCAACAGATTTGGAAGAGATATTCTACGCATCTGAGTATACAAAGGAGAGCTCTGGAGGATTTTGTCTGGCTGGTTTGGGAATGGAGGGGTAAGGACAGTATTTTCTTAACCTACCTGGCATTCACAATATTCCCTGCACTTAGTTCAACCATCTCTTCAAATCCCACTGCAAATATGTCAGGAGGGCAGTTTTCATCATCTGTTGAGAAGAGGAAAAATGCAAACAGGAGTTACTACTATGTTGTTTCTTCTAACAATCTATATTCTAATTTGTGCCAAAGAACATTCCTGTAGTTCTATTTTGGGTATCACCTGCCAAGCCATACATATTCATAGATCCTTTAATCTAATCTCACAAAACAACCCCTGCAGTTCCTCTGGATTTTTGTCCTGCTTTTCTCCCAGTAGTTGGTCTCCATCTCTCTTGCAGGGAACAGTTCCAAACAAAGCATTGTATTGTAGCAATGTTAAAATGAGAAAATAGTCAGTGCTCTCCTCTCTCACCTTGACATATCATTAGAGCCATTACTCACTATCTTACCACCACCTGTCATCTTACACTGGTTACCTAACACCCTTGCTGCCTTCTTTTCTGACACTGACCTATGTGTAACTGAAGCTGCTGTCCACACACCAGTATGTCCCTTTCCTTTCTCAATGCCTTTAGTAAATGCATTTGCTACTTTAAAGAAGCCTTGGCAGTATCTTCTCATCTTCTTTCTTCCTAGCCCCTGCCTTCTTAGACCACCTGCCCTATAAGGCTAGGACACCTGAAAGCCCCGCGACTCTCACTTCTTTTGCCAAGACCTGTGGATACCACCCAGTGTGGATAACACTGAAGACCAAATGCTCACATATAATAGTAAGAAGCACAGCAATTGACAGGTCAGGTTTGTCCACCTTCTAAAGGGATATTGTTTAAACTGTTGTTACCCCTTGGTAACAGTAACTTAACTCAGCATGAAGTGTAGCAAACCACAGGAACCCAGTCTTCCACATGAACTTAACATATCCCATCATGCTATATAGACACTACGCTAACATTCCTATCAATAGAGGCCCGGCCCAGCCATGCCGGAGCTCTGCGGCTTTGGTACAGCAGCTCCTCCGACACAGCACATGCTGACTGCCCACGCTTGCTCGCACCTGGGCCACCCCTGGCCCTCAGAGCTCCACGGAGAAGACCTGGCTGGGCTGGCACGTGAGCGGCCCTTGACAGATTTTAGGCATGTGTCAACATACAAACTGTTTCTGAAACAGGCTGGACTGAGCACCCACAGAAAGCAGCTCTGAATACAGTTGTCTGCACCTGATTGCATAGCCAGGCACCCAGTTATGTAAGGGTCCAAAAGAGACAGCTCATGGGAGTACACAGGAGCTGAGGAACAAACTCCTGAACTAGAAGAGGATGCATTGGAACAGCCCTGCCATGCCAGCACATGACTAAAGGTTTTACTCTAACAATAAAAGCACTGATTCTACACTAGTTTTAGTACAATCCCATTTTAAGATGACAGTGTTCAACTTTCATTTTCCTTAACAAAATCTGTAAATCAATTACACTATCTGGCCTTGTTCTGTAAATGAGAAACTCAGCAGTCAATTTAAGCAAGCGACGAGCACTAGAGGGTTTCTGTACTACTGAACAAGGAAAGCTGCCTATTACAAATGCAATAATAAATCTCTTTTTCTCTGAAGGTTTTGATAGCAACATTTCCAGACAAGCACAGATACATTTAGCTGCAGATAAAGACCAAGAAGACATTTTGAGGGCACCTAGGCACGTAACTCCCACTCACGATGAAGTAAAAAAGGGGGAGAAGTCAAGGAGTAAAACCCATTATGAGATGCAGAATAGAAAGATATGCTCCACAGTGAAGTGCAAGGGCCCTGTAGATTCTGAACTGCTGCTGCTCCAAAACGGTGTCGCTGAGTAACAAGCCAAGAGCTGCTCTACCAGCAGCCTCCGCACACCACCCCACTGCTGATGGGAGGCAGCACAAAGCTAAATGGGGCAGAATACATCCCTTAGAATTGACAGCAAATGCCCTCAGATATAATGCACCGACTTTGAAAAGAACACCTTGTCAAATCTGGTGTCTGAAATTGCTGCTGTCATGCCAGGAAATGCTGCTTATACATTTTGACTTCAAAGCCTTACCCTGAAACTCAGCAACTCCAGAGAGCTTGGGGGAATCCAGCAGCCAGTCCGTCAGCTCACTGGTACCCAGGATGTTGCTCCGAAACTGCTTTCCGCCATTCACGTTCCAGGTCCCCATGGCAACACGCACACGCTTGAAGCTTGTGAACTCAAACTGCCGCTCTGACATGGCCTTCAAAATGCTTGGAGTTACTGATGGAGGGGAAGCCAGAGAGGGAGAGAGCACGTATAAAAATGCACTGTTGCAAGATAAAAAGGATACAGACAGCAATGGCACAGAGTTACTGTTAAATAATGACATTACCATAGTGGCAATGACAGAAAAAGAATAATTCCAACAGAAACAGCAAAAAAATAGGTAATCGGGTCTGACACCATCAGTTTCTCTTCCAAACATCAGGCACTCTTTGAGTGTAGCTCTGCTTTTACACAAGGAGGTGAATGGATTGGACAGGAGGAGAAAAGTCAGAGTTTTAAAAGCTACAATTTGAAAAGAACTCCATTTACTTTTAACATTTTTCAGGTTTCCCAGCACTTCAAGTAATAACTGATCAAAGTCTTTTTCCTTCCTTAATCTTTTCAGTTTAGCCAACAGAGACTGGATATACCACAAATTAGAACTTAAATCTAAGCTCTGAGAAACGTAGAGTGTGAGGAAAAAGGCAGCAAGGAGCAGAGGCTCACATTAATACTCCAAAACTAACATCGTTACAGATCAACTATTCTAATCGAAACTCTTCACAAGAAGATGCCATATTAATTATTTCTAGTGGGTACACAAAATTAGGAGGGTGTTTGTGTGTCCATCATTAATTGGAAGAGCAACTGGGATGACCTTAATCTTCAAGTATTTGCTTTAACTCTGCAGTCAGACACAGAGAACGTATCAGTGTTTCTCTTTTGGTTGCTCGCAGGGAACAAACCCAGGACTGAAGTGGTGATGAATGGTTGGTGTCTATCCTATTAAAGGCCAGCCCTTCCTCTGGAGCTGATGCTGCTTGTGGGAGCAGATTATCCTGTGTTTTGCTCACGTCCCTTTCAGAGGGAGCTAGGTTAGTTTATTGTAGGTGTTTAAAAATGAACGTGTATATGCTGATTAGAAGGGCCCTGGAATAAAGCAGAGAATGAACCAAAATAACAGAATAAACATGCCTTCAAAGACCAAATAGCTAAAAGCATCTGCAGACTGCAGGTCAAAAATAAAGACATCAAAATCTGAGCTCAACAGACGTGTATAAGTCAGACTCATTTAGGACCAAACTGGAAATAAAGCCCTACATTTTTTCCTCCAGTTAGCTCCTCTAAGCTGTCAGGAGAGATTGTCATCAACAAGCAGATAAACACACTCAGAAGTCCAATATAAAATGTGGATTAGGCACGAGGGAATAAAAATATCCAGAGATGTGCTATAGTAATTTGAAAGCAGTGTTCTCAATACTATATCTGTGCAAAAGTGGCTTATTAATTACTTTTCCAAAAGGAATATTGGTCATATCCAACAGCTGAAGAAAAACCCACAAAATGAACACAAAAGTAAAGAGCTTACACTGGCATTACCTAGTAGAGCAGTGTGGTCCATGAGCATCTTGCCTTTGTCAGCATATTCCTCCCTGAAGAAGTCACCCATGAGCAGCAAATTGATAGCTTCCTGCTTTGCTGCATCAAAAAAATTTGACTGAATTGTGCGTGACACAGAGCGGGCTCCATCCTTGAGCTTCCCAACCTGCTTTAGAGAGGAATCGTCAGCACAAGTAACACTCAAGAGTAATTCTGACAGCTTGCTTTACTGTCACTTATGAATAAGCAGCTCTGCCGTTTTCCTTTACCTTGTGCTTCCCCTCGAGGGCACGACTGCCAGTAAATACTCTGCTCAGATTATGACCATTGAGAGTCCACATTGCTTTGTAGGACTCCACAAAGCGTTCAATTATAGATTTAGAGTTCAGCCCAAGACTTTCTAACTGAGCAAGCAGGATCTAGATTGGGGCAGAAAGAGAAAAAGAAAATTGCTCTTAACTATGTTTTTCCTCTTTATTCTCCATGCAACTATTCCAGCCAGCATCATTCTGTATCACAGAGCTGGCAAGAAACACTTACGTTATTGAGGCTTACGTCCTCTCTCCAGCTTTCCCCTGCACAACGCATGCAGTAGGGGCATCATGAAAAGTCCTCTTTTCAAACTCACCTCTAGCGCAATGAAGGACTGTACGCTATTAGTGCGATCCAGGCAGTCCAAACAATTCATTCGAAAGGTACCTGTCTGCAGACTTTGGTTACCAAACACAAGAGGAGAGGGAGAAAAAGGTCTATTTTAAAATGATATCTAATCATGGTTTCAGTCAATAAGATTATGAAATGTTCAGCTTGAATATACCGACCCTTGTTCTGCCAGTGCAGGCACATTGCGTACACTGTATTCCACTGCACATCTCAATACGCGATGATGTCGGCAACACAACATCAGCAAACCTACGCACTAGCAATTTTCCAGATTCTGAGCAATGGGAGATGCAGTTAAGCCAAAATAGTCACTTAAGCCCAAGACAGTACTTTATCACAAAATGCTATTCCAAGACAATCAGTTACGTTCTTGGTCCTGATGCAGTGATGAACCTTTCCAGGGAAGATGCCTGGCTATATAGGACCATCAGGCCGGGACACTCACCGTGGACTTACATTCTTGCCCTTTGTGAAGATTCCAAAGTCTTCCCAGTGCAACTTCAGTTGAGGCCTCAGTAAGTTTTCCAGCTTCTCAGTTTTCCCACGTTTGGCCAATTGGTGGTAGTCAAAGTTTATCATGGGAGTGTCTTTTGCATGGGAAGAGGCCCATAGCAATTTCTGTTTAGAAGGAGAAAAAAGAAACCAAGGCCTGCTGAAGCCGCAGCCTACGGACTGATATCAGTATGTTTTTCATCACTAGTAAAGTTGAACATTTTCTCACTATTTTAACCTCAAGAAGTTCAGAGGGAGTTTTGAAATGGCACATATGAAAACAGCAATGGAAGTTCTCTATGTGTTTTCTTTCCAAAATTAAACTGGGTTGTCAAAGACCAACTTTCTATGTGGGAGCTTAAGCTGTAGTTGCAAGACAGAGCTACAAACTCGAGTTGCCTCCTGAGCAAAGCGAGCTGCGCTTTCCCTTAGCCTTGGCTCCCAGCAACCCCTCCTGCAGCTCCGTGTGAGAGGGGAACATCAGCAGCGATGCTCTGGGCAGGCTTGCCGGGCCTCTCTGCAGCCCTAGGTGGAACTGGACAAGCACCCTGATGGTAAAGATGCCCAAAGCTGCTCACAGTACATGAGCATAACAAGGCATGGTATTTTGCAACCATTCCCAAGTGCCCAGGCACAGGAAAACATAGGCCTCACTCTAGATGGATAGTGGTAAGGGAAAAGGTTAAAAAAAAAAAAAAGAAAAGAAAAAGAAAAAGAAAAAAGAAAATTATATCCCAGATGGCATATTGTAAAATGTTTGAGCCACGTAAGTGAAAGCGGTCAAATATCCTGATTAATTCATCTCCCAATTCCATGACGTCATATGTATTCTCATAATCACTATAAATTTCTAGCATATCTGCAACACATATAACATAATAGTATATTCTACCCTCCACAGCAAAATCAAAGAGAATTTTTATATTAACTCTAATTATGGAAGCCTTTGTTCCTTCCTGTACTTTCTCATCTCAAGAGATGGACTTTTCCACTTAGATGGTGTCACAAACTGAACAAAAACAACCGTGACATTACGATAAAAGTGTGCATACAGCAGCTGCACCAGTGCAATTTTATGAGCTTCGCCATTACACCTTCCATGCAGAGACAAATATAGAGGTGTTGCACAGTGCTTGCAGAGGGAGTGCAAAATACATTTCATTACATCGTAACAAAGGTCAAAACACTTGGTATCTGCTTCTTAGCTGTCAGTGCCTCAACCTGCCTTTACAGCTGCTGATAATGCACTCAAAAATAACATTTTCTCGCCACTGAACATAATTGTTGGAATATTGGTAACTCTGCACTACAGCACTGCTTTTGCTTTTCCTGTAAAAATAATTATATCTGTTATAGGCTTGCGAGAGAAATAGCATTCTGAGAAGATTATTGATTTTGGTCTTCTGCTAAGAGGTAATAGCCGAAGCTAAGGTGGCAATTTGCTTCTCTTTTTTTGATGGTTTCTTTTGCATGAAGTAATGGCTGTGAAGGGATTCTGATCCAAGGAACCTGGCAGCTGTGGCAGCAATTACAGAAATATTTTCAACCAATTCAGATAAGACTTGTAAAGACTGCAGCAAGTAGAGTGAGAAAAGAATGCAAGCAAGCAAAGAAAGATAGAAAAACAGAGATAAACATGACAGAAAAGGAGAAAAAAAATCACTGCTCATCACTCCTTTATGAATTAGTTTAATTTTAATTTGAACCCTTAAAAAAATCATTAAAAGTAAAGCCTAATTACGTATTCCCTCTGATCATCCATTTACAAAAATAAAATTAAAAAATCCTAAAGAAAAGATCGAAAAGATCAAGAGGTTGTTTTGAATGGGTAGAATATTTCACTTTCTGCTTTCTGATGCTGTCAATCTCAATTCTTTCAAATCACAGTGCACTTTCACAATTTTCCTGGAATAGGGATTATGTTTAATAATATAAGTAAGGGATATTTAATTAAAAGAAGTGAATGAAGGTTTTTATTCTAAACATGCTGTATTTCTTACTTAATTCTGTGATCAAAACAGAAACAAGAGGTTGAATACAAGTTACTTTCCAGAGAAAAGAAAGCCAGGTAACATGCAACACCCACAAAGATAAATTTACTGGCCAGAACAGTGCCTCAAGAGCATATTAGGTAAAAATATTATCATTAAATTCATAGAACATGCCAGATTTGTACCCTCATACTTCCCTGAACATTTCCAAAATGACTGTCTTTTATCCCTAAATTTCAACTTAAAAACAATCAAACAAAAAATCATAAAAGCGCTGTTTTAAAGACAGGGAAAACAAGAGGTTATAGATGCTTAGTTGCGTCATGTAGAAATTCAGTTTAAAGGAGAAAACAGAAGCTAGGATCAGACCTCTACTGTACTTTCTTCACCAACTTTCAAGTTTTAGTTACAACCACTATCTGTGGCTGTGTTCTATATGGGGTAGACTTTTGCTTGCTTTTTCCACTGTTTGTACAATGATCCCCCAGCTCCATCAGAGGAGGAGGAAATGGTGGCACGGAAAGGCTATTAAAATACTGCTTATCTCAAGCTTATCTCAAGTATTCTGAGGGGCTGGGGAAAAAAAAAATCAATAACTATGTTTTATTTAACTACAATTTTAATTTTGCTTAATTTCACATGGTAAACATTTTAATTCAGAACTGTTTTATCATTCTGTAATTATGCTAAGTCTGTTACACCTGCCATAGTACTGTACTTTAAACAACCTTCCTATTACTCTTCATAAGTGTGACTTCCGAAGTGATAAGACACTCAGAAGGCTTCCATCAATATCCACTAAGAGTGAGGCAGTGAGGCTCTTCCAAAAATTCAATTCTATACCAATCCACACTGTCAAGTCTGTACTTGTTATACAGTATTAGCATTAATTAAAAAAAATGGCCTTGAGAATCCAATATTGCACTAAAAGTCAGTGCAGATTTAATTATTTAATGCCTGGCATTCTGAAAACACAACACAGATGCTTTCAGATATCAGTTCTGCCTAGGGATGTGTAGGGGTTAGGAATGCATGTTTCCACACACCAGACTGCCAGCAGGTACTCAGGCAGTTAAATCCCATTATAGTCCACACAAGACAGCTAATTCCCATTACAATTAGTGCAAGACAACTTACTTTTAGTGAGCTAAGGTCAGGGACTGGACTCAAAGCAATTCTCACCATCCCACAAGGCACTGACTGTAGACAGTCAATGCACAGATGACCGAATATTGTGACAAAGCAGAACACAATCCTAATTTGCAAATAGGACCTACATACTCTTAAGAGACTAAGGGCAATTTTTTAAAGTCTGGTTAAAGAGAAAGTGGATATAGGTGTGAGAAAGTAAGCAAGAAGCCAATATTGGAATGAAGCCACGAGCCTGCGAAGTACTATCTCTCTGTATGCAACATTCATCAACGAGATAATGTTTATTTAGAGCCAACATTCATCACCTGACTTGGAAAGACTTCTCTTCCCTCAGAAGGGAAACAGCACATGAGGCTTAGAGGAAGTCAGCAGTTTCATACAGAATCATTGCTTTTACCTTGAAAGCTTTGTTGAGCACCTCTTCTCCTCCTCTGCTTCCCAACAGGTTAATGATCACTTGCTTTCCATACTGCTCTTTCAGAAGCATCATATGCCTACAACAAAAGTAACCATAACATGGTTTTGTTCAGTACCTATTACGTTGCCCACTACCTTTTCCAAAATACATGAAGCAGCATTCACTGTTTGTTCCACCAGAAGAAGGTTTCATCTGGAGTAGCTACGTAAATTTTCCTCCGTTTCTTTGCAATCAATTATTAAAATAAAAATTGTGAAGGTGTGCAATTAACAAAAAAGGTGCTTTGAACTTAGCATAAAAAAGGCAGAAGCTGAGGAAACAGGCCACAGATCTTTTATGCTGCTGTTAGTTTTTATACTCTTTTCTATGCTACCACATCTGCCTGGAAGCTGCACAGTGAAGATGAGAAGAGGCAACGTATTACACTTCAACAGAACCTTGCAAGCACCTTGCAAGACTGAGCCTATAGCCAATGGCAATAACGTGGCTTTGGGCCCCAAACCTAAGGCCAGAGAGACACAGAAAAGTATATGTCATCAACCATAGGGTTCAGACATTTCGGAGCTAGTACACAATTGTCATACTCACTCTCAACTGCTAGATGAGACCAAAAGTCCTTCTAGCCTAGTGCTCTGGCCCAGCCAGTGGCAGATTCTTCAGAATGAAATAAAAAATGGGTCTAATATAAAGGGATCTTTTTTAAGGCATGTGTTCCCAGTCTTTTAGAATGTGACATTTAGGGATTCACATGTCAGGGTTTTTAAGACAGCTGAAGAAACACGCATTCTCTCCTCAATAGATTCTCTTAAAATTGAAATGTATGTGCTGCAGGAGTTGAACAAGTTCATCAAGAAAGAACTAAATCTCAAAGCCACACTATATCATATGCTTACATCATTGCAGGGGATATTTAAGAGTAAGCTGTGTAGAAAAAGAAAAAAAATGAAAGTGAGCACTCCCACCAATGAAGAGTTATTACATGCTGCAAAGTGGCACATCATGGCAGAAAGTCAGAGAACCAGCAGGTGTTTTGGCGCGTGCACTTGTAAGTCAGATAATCAGGAATAAGCCACACTGAAAATCATGGAGAGGAGAGCAGAAAGTTGGAGTTTGGTCTTAGAGAAACGTTGCAACAGATATTTTCTGGCACTACGTGTGGCCCCGATTCTGCAACCAGCTCTCTGTATGCCAACTCTTCCAATATATATGCACCCCTCTGATGCCAGCACCAAGATCCTGGTTTTCGATCAGTATTGCTTCCTAACAGTGAAACCACTGAAGCTCAGGTTCTCTCCTTGAGCACCACACTTGGATTTCTCAGGGAGGAGAAAGATACTTTAACAAGGAGATCACCATTTGTTTCTCTTAGTGCCTTCTCAATATAATAATTCTCACGTGTGAGAATGTAACTGGCTAAATCCACTCCAAAACACATGGACAAGCTGCAGCAAGTCATTTGGTTTCAGTGTCCTCTCCCATTAAAACAACTGATTGCTTCTTGCCCACTTCCAAAAGACAGTCTATTGCACTGCTGTAAACAGGGGGTATCCCGAATCTCATCTAACTTAGAAGCTTTACTGTGCACAAGGGAAAGAAGGACTGCTGCAAGCTGATCCTCATGTTCACTTTTCTTATGAGAAGGCAATTCACTGTTTGCACTGGAGTCGAAAAGAATAGGTTCTCTGAGCTAGATAATATTACTGTTGTTCCTTGCCTGAAGTACTTCCAGTTTCTTGGGAAGTGCTGAAAGAGGCTAACTAATTCTGTGTTTTCTTCTTATATGATTACCTCTGTGTGGAACATAAATTTCCAAGATGAAGATGACAAATTTCAAAGACCTTCTGAGTTCAGGGTGATTGAACAGTTTTAAAAACCTTTGAGAATCTGGACTAGGCCCCATCAGAGCACAACCTGTGCTCTAACTGCAGCACAAACAGTGCATCTAATCCCTTCTGTGCTGCAAACCTATTAAGGGTCACTATGGCCATCTTTCTTAACAGCTGCCGTAAATGAAACCAATAAACTAAGAGGCCTTACCTAAAATGACCTTTAGCTTGGACATAAGCTCTGATTTGCCATAAATAAAACAAAACAAAAAGCAAATGAATCACTTGACCTCACATTGACTATTTGGAAATTTGCCACAAGCCAGATCTTTTATTTCCATTTCAGACAATCTTCTCACCAATGTCAGTGGGAGTTTGCCCTCAAAGGGGGAGCACTTCACAGTCAGTCTTTCAAAGGAACCAAGCTAATGTATAGATTGTTTATGGTCTCCAGCTGACAAGCACAGTCTAATGGTTTAAAAGGGCTTATAAATCGTCTTTCAAGTAAAGCAGGAGAGCTTCAGCATGACAACATCAAACCACAGTGATTATAGAACAAATTGTTATTACTTCTGAATAGCGGTAAAATAATGAGGAGCAAAGTGAATTCAGAAGGTAGAGGAAGCAGCATTTAATTTTAATTGCCTGGGATAGAGGGGTAAAGTGGATGCTCTCTGCGCCTTAACTGTAAATTAACATTTGTTGCCTCACAATGGCTTACATAGGCTTTCTTTTTGCATACCACTCAGCAAATCTTAGTTTTTTCAGAAACAAGTCAGAGACCAGATTAATTCAATTATCATTGAAACCAGAAATTCATATGCAGGAAAAGAAAATGAATGAAGTAAATCCATCCAATAATTTTGCAAGATCTGAGGGACTGGCTACATAACCTGAGAGATGATTCACATCTAACGATCTACTGGGAAGCCATAAAACTGTGGAATCTTGTTTAAATGTCATGATGCTGTGTTACTGCCAGCAGTAATAAAGTCAAATTAAGCTTACCTGTCAAACGCAGGAGCATTAGCTTCCAGACCTCTGTTAAGCCTCAGATGACGAGATCCCACCTAAAATAAAATATCAGAAGGAGAAAAAAGAGAGAAGTAATTCCCTAAGTTGCTAGACTTCTAAATCACTAGATGTCTCCCTCTTTCCTTCAAAGAAAACATCTCTTTAGACATCCCCAAAAGCCTACACACCCACACACATAATATCCTTAATACAAAAGCCAGAGCTTTTATTAGACAACAGTTACAATTACAATTGAAAACATGATCATCATTAAGCAACATAATGCCTAAACATCTTTTTATATCAAATAAATCATATCCACTAGCCAACTTCCTCTAGAAAATATTCCACACAGCATCACACAGATATGCTGTGTGCCTAGCTTTCTTCCTGCCCTTCAGCTGGCTAAATGGCTGCAGTTATGACAGTTTCATGGACTGTCTGTCCTGTTTTGTCTTTCATTATTTACATACACACAAAAAAATGTATCAGAACTGCCCCTGGAAAACATGAAGAATGAAATCCTGTGCCACTATCTAATGGGATTCTTAACACAGATGTCAACCAAAGTAGTCTCAAGCTCCTTTTGAATGTTAGATACCCCTATTGATACTTAATGCAGAGGGCTTCTTTCCTCTTCAATAAGGGCATTGATAATTATTTGTAAGATGGTGCATTATTTCCTGTATATTATCATCATTCTTTTTTCCATGAGGTTGGATTATGCAATCTTTTCTAACACTGCTGTCAACAGAGCTCACATCCAAGAAATACTGATCAGAAAATAAATAAATAAATAAAAGTATTCAGCAACATGAATGAAGGCTGCATAATCTAACAGAGATTAAGCAAAAATTCAGACCATGCTCCACTTAAAAAAATGAAAATTCTGTTTAACTAAGCATGTTGCCCATGAGCCAAAAATACTTGCATCAGGGAAAATTTCTGTGCCTTTACAGCATACAAAAAAACAGTGCTAGATACAGTTATATCATGGGTAGGATGTTTGCAAAACATATAGTCAGACAGCCTTTATAACAGGAAGAAACTACTGCTCTAGATGATGCTAACTTTCTCATCTTTTTTTGCACTAAATCCAGTACTGCTGAATGGTACTTTGATGTTAGATTTAATGATAAAACAATATATCAAATAATCTTTAACAAATATATAATACTCTTATATGTCCTCTATTTTTTGGCATGTATGTGCATACTCATTCTAGTTACTTATCCCTCTGTTCAGAGAATGAGAAGAACACTGGATTCATGTTTGTAATCATCGGCAAACCATAGTTCACAGATCATATGTAACCTTGCAGGCTTCATGCAATAATCGCCTGATTAAACTATATTTCTGCTTTGCAGATCAGATTGGAACCCTTTTTCACTTATATCTAGCAAACCCACTGTCTGGGCACTATATTTTGTTTGAAGGACATCAAGCCAACTTGGCATTGCAGAAGAAAAGGTTGTTCCAAGTCAAATGAAAAAACGTTATAAAGATTTTGCTGTAAGTCTCACTTTAGACATTAGGACAAAGATCCACACAAACACCTCCCTGCAGAGGCACATGAAGATATGAAAATGTTAAGGTTCAGTAAGTATAGCTATTTGCCAGCTTTTTATTTGTGATTTTTATAATGCGGAAAAAAGTCCTACAAGGCAACCCTGAAAGGAAAAAGCTCAGCAATTTCATAGAAGTTCATTTGAAAAAAAATATTGAATCTTATGAAGCTTCTAGATTATAAATTAAAAGTAGCAAGAGCAACAAGCAAGGTAGGATTTTTTGTTTGTTTACCTGAAGCCCTGGTTGCTCCCAAAACAGTGGAACAGAGCCTCTGATCTGCACAAAGGAAGAGGCAGCATCGTCCAAGTAAATTGTCTGAAAGAATAAAATAAAGGGTTCTCCAGTCAGGCATGCCAGTCTGTGACTCCTTGATCAGCCAGCAGTTCAAGACACTGAACTCAAAGGGTGAAAAAAGTAAACAATGAAAGGCAGTGTATCTCCTTACTGCTCAGTCCTTTTTCCATAGACTTCCAGGTAGGGACACAAAGCATAGCATATTCGCTTTCATGCCACCACAGCAGATTCAGTTAACTACTTACCCGAAATAAGAGAACTTTAAACCACCACCGCTGGCAAGATAAAAGAAATCTTTCATCGACAGTGAAGAGGGATTCAATCTACTAGTGAAGAGACTCAGGAAGACCAGCCATCTACCCTCACTGTCTCTCTCAAAATCTTACTGGGCAAAATGCCACTGCTCCTTGTGACCAATGATGGGTAATGTCAGGTGTGGGATAAGCCTATCTCCTACTTTACTTACTATTTCTTATTTCACTGCATGTTGTGCCTTGTCAGAGTGTCCAAATAAATCTCAGTGAAATCAGCAGCTCTGCCACTCCCATTCTGAGATACAGTGAACAGGATGTGCACTATTTCCTTTCTAAGAGCTCCACAGCGAGAGGCTCCACACTCTCCATTCCCAACCAGATCTCAAACTCTCCCTTCATACTGGTTATAAAGCTGTTACCAAAATGCTTTGGAGACAAAGCTACGTGAAGGGCAAAGGTTCATTTCCCCCTTTGCTTTTGCTCTCTGCCAGCCCCTGAGGAAAGCACTGCCCTGTATGTGAACGCAGCACAAAAGGCACTATCTTCAGACACTGAGCAACTGTGCAATGCCAGGCTCACCCCTCGGCCTATACTTAGCAGTGGAATCTGGCTGCTCTCCATGCGTGCTACATGATACGCACCGCTCTTATCTCATGCTTCACAATGAGCGCTCAACAGCCCTGCAAGGAACAGTAGCCATACAGGGCGTCCAGGTAGCTCCATCGCAACCGCACCGTATCACTTAGCACAGCAGCTGCCAGCTGGCTAGCAGTCCCCAAAACAGAAAATAACTTGAAAATGGGTTACCACACAATGCTAGTGCAGTCTTCACTTTTGCGTTTATCACTAGACACACTGCCTGGATGGTTCAGAAATGCTTCCACTTATCTGAACCTTGGCCTCTCATCTTTACATTTATCGCCAAAGCAAGATTTTTGAAGCTACGCAGGTAAATAGAAGTACACGTACACCAGGGAAATTGGCATTTAAATACTCTGTCACCAGTTTCATCTAATTAATTCTTAGAATATTTTCAGAGGCCTCACACCAATCAATTCAGAGCGCTTCTGTGCTTCTCCTCCTCCTAGTGCAACTCCTGGAAGAGAGGGTAGGTGTTTCCACCAGGTTGTTGCTTTGAGAATCTTCCTTGCAAGGCTTGAGAAATACGGGTCCCAAAGATGCCCTCCCAGCAGAGGTTTTGGGAAGCAAGTGCAGGAGCTGGAGACCATGGCGACGCGCGGGCGCCCCTCTCCTTGCATTCCTCTCCTCGGGAAAGCTCCTCATACAGTTGGGCTACAAGAGAAGTGAGAAGCCCTTCCTCTTCCTCTGCATCATATCCTCACTGAGGCGTGTTGTCAGAGATGAATCAGTGACTTCAAAGCACTGAATCATCTTTTCACACATAGTCATCCCATCAGAGGAGCCAATTCTAAGGGAGACCAAATTGTGCAGCTCCCCCGGCAGCCCCGGGATTACCCTGACTCATACCAAAGAGGAACCTGGCCTTGAACCTGAGCAAGGACAAGTCACAATCGGCTCACTTCAAAACTTAAGAATAATCACCTTGGTGATAAGTGAAATGCTTGAAATGAAATGTCATGCTTAAGCATAAGAATTATAGACAAGGCTGCTACATAGAGAAATCAGGTATGTCCAATATCACACATAAACTACAACCTAGCCACTTAGCTTACTGCAGAAGACCAGTCCTCCTACTAAATATATCAATTTTTTTACAATCTTCAGCAACTTCCCGTTTCCCTAATTGAAAAGTTGACAATTCCAGTGTCTCTCTGGCCAGCTCTGTTAAAATTCTTACCTGCAAATTCTCTAGACCTGTTAATCTAAACTATAATTCTTGTTCTAATACCTGCAGTTTAAAATCTTCTTGAGCTGTGGTATACATAGAAAGCATTCACCACAGTTTTGGACCATGAATATATACCCTTTTACCCTTTTTCTAATGCCAAATACAAAAGAAAAATACCATTTCTGCCTTTCTGCATTATCAGATGCTCATATTCCCATTTATTTAGTGATTCAACACTGTCAGAGTTGATAGATGTTTGTCCCAACTATCATTCACATTTTCTGTGCACTGTTTTTCACCTGTTACCTCTTTGAACTATTTGCTGCTCTATAATCTGAAAATATTTAAACTATTTGCAGACTATTACTGTAATCTAATCAAGATGCCTGAATCAAAGCAAAGACTTATTTTTTATTCTGTGATCATTCCCCTGCCACTGTCATGCTGAGGTCTCATACAGAACGTCCTATGCTGAAAAAATGTTTTAAAGAAACTGATGTTTTTATACGCAGCATGAAGCTTTCAGAAATTCAGAAGAAGTTTCTGGGAGGATGGTCTCTTGAGCACATTTTTTTCTTTCCTTTTACTTACAGGGCTCATCATCCTATTCTCTAGAGCAATTCTGTGGTCTTTCACAATCCTCTCACCTCATTTTTGTGACCTAGAAGAATCCAAAACTATTTTCTTCAAAGCTGCCAGTGAGTTGGAAAAATACATTTCCAAAATCACTGGGAGTTTTTTGCCAGTCAGTGCTTCCTAGACAGATGGTAACCATTTATTGAATCCTTAGAATTGTGCAAATCTCTGAGATTCAGCAGAGAAGGTGCTTCTTTTCTACCAAATCCTCAAAATCCTCACGGAGGGTATTTTCTTCATCTACCTCAAAGGGTCTGGCCCACAGAATAACCCAGTCCACACAGCTGGATGGATTTTCAGACTCATTTCCTGCAGTTTCCTCTCAGACAACATAATAGCAACAAGACACTTCAAATCACATGGAGGAGCTCTGAGCCTTCATAACAGATTGCCTGTCCTCCGACCTGCGGTGTGAGCAAGCACTGCACATCTCCTGCTGCCTTGGAGTCCTTTGGTGCTCTCTTTAGCCAGCATAATGATTGAGGGTGACTTGCCAACAGTTCAAGAGAATGCATTTCTCACCCTTCTCCTGCTGATCCATAGCGCCAGACCTTCTCTCTTAGCCCCATGAATCTTTCCTGAGCTCGCAGCCAAAGCTTGCGTTTCATGCACAGGCAGCCCTCCTCAAGCTCTGAGCAAGAAACAAACATCTCTGACATCCAGCTGGTACCTAATGTTGGCCCTCACAGCAGCAAGTGCCAAGCTGTACCTGTAAGTAAATCCCAGGGAGTTGATCTTATTCATCGCTCAGAATGATTTATTCACTAGTCTCTATCTCTTAGCTCTGTTAGAAGGAAATAATGATTCTGTTACAACTTCAAACAGCAGAATTCATCACAGACTCAAGGGTCACAGCCATACAGTCCATGATGAGATAGATAGATAGATACTCACAGCTTATCCCTGAATCCCCAGATCTGCCACACAGCCCACAAAGAGCAGATGGCCTCAACATACTACTTTGTGAGCTCCTCCAAGCCAGACCGCAGGATCCAAAAATACATTTGCCAAAACAATCCTCTGTCATGCCTGGGGCCATACTAAGACCTGATCCAGAAAACAAACTAACCACATGATTGCATCCATTCCTCTCCTACAGAGCCATCCAACGCAGTCCAGGAGTTACTGTGAAATCGGGATTTTTTCTTAATCAGTGTCCAACACTTAAACTGGAAGAAGAGAAGGTTAATCCAAATTCACAGCATTTCCTTTTAATGCCTCATAAAGGCTTCTACTTTATATGCATCATTGAAAAGTCCTAGCAGGAGGAAAAAAATGGAAATCATTAATTTATCTTTGGTAAACTAGAGTTGTCATATAGGGCCTTAAGTCATACAGGGCCAAATACCACCACTCTTGGGAGAATACCTGGGGGAGAAACTGAAAGGAAAACTGTGACAGGCACATACCTTAAATGAGTAAAGCATGCTTGTTTCTCAGCACTATCAGGAGAATGAGAAGAATGTGAGACACACTCAACTTTAGGAGATTACTAGGCGAGGAAGGAAAGGTGAAGGGAGAAAAAAAAAACCCTGACAAAGCAAACTGCATTCTCAGTGGAGAGCTCTCAGATGCGAACAAGGCAAAAATCTACCATTTAAGCTACCAGGAGAAACAGAGGCTGATTTTAAAACTTTACTTGAGAACTACCTGCAACTCTGCAAGCAGGAAGAGCTGCCCACCCAGTAGAAAATACTGGCAGCAAACCTGGAAGTTTACATTTTATAGCTTTTTTCCCTCCTGCCTCAAACTCTCTCTCTTTTTTCTTCCTTCATATTTTGTTTCTGCTTAAATCTTTCTTACCATTTTTTCTTTTTTTTCTATGTAAAGATGCAAACCAATTGATCAAACATCCAAAAGATCATTTAGTAGTTTCATTTCGAAAACAAAAAGGGAAGCGAGATATTTAACTTTTTCCTTTTTCTCCTCAAAGGCAGTGAGTCACAGCAGTTAAGTAAGCCCACAAAAAGTGACTCACTGCAGAGCTAAAATGCCACAAGGCTAACGCAGGGGGAGACAGAAGAACAGCATTTATGCACAACAGAGCTGCCTGCAGATAAGACTAATTGTCTTTTCCTCTTCTAAAAAAAAAAAAAAAAACACAGGAAAATGTTAGAAGTAATTCATTACAGAGAGGAGAGAAGTCCTGCCTTTTTGGAATCCAAGGGTGTTACTTAACGATGGAAGCACACAGCCAGAGTGCCATTATACTGTACAGGCTACAGCAAATGGAAACAAAACGTTCCTCAGCCAACATATTACCTCACAGGGGATTAGTCAGTAGTCTACTATGAAACAGGAGAGAGTTTATTCTAGGACTTTTACTTCCTAATGGCAAGTGGGTGCCAGCTTGAACTGAATCTCAGGCATCCCAGTGGTTAGCCCAACTTTGATTTCTTTTGCATTCAGTTTGGTCAAACCACTGTTTATCACCACTAGCAACAGCAACTTCACTTTCCTGTTTTAAAACCAAACCACACACTATTATTTAAAATTGCAAGTCTTTGTTACGATTTTCAATCTACCATTTCACTCTTTTTCTTTGGCTTAGCCAGTGGCAAAACACTCAAAATCCTTTAGCCCTCCCACTCGACAGCAGCTCCTGACTGTTCAGGGCAGAGCACAGCAGCCCGTGAGGAATCTGCTCCTGCCCCAGCTATTGGGAGCACCAGTCACCAAGCACCGCTCTGCCTTTCACCAGGGGCCAACCCCCAGCTCTTGTGATGCAAAAACCACCTTATTTAATTTCACGCCAATCAACGTACTCCGAGAATATAATAAGGCACGATGCGTTACTTCTGACCCAAGCAGTGTGCAGGGCAGCAAAAGTATTTCCTACAGTTAGACAACTGCTAACTGTAGTGCTGCAAATTGGAAGCTGATCTGAAGGGGAGAATAAATAAATAAATAAATAGCTGACTACCCTCTTCAACATTTTCTTTCCTGTTCATTTCAGCATAAGAAAATTCTTCATCTCCTAAGTAACACACACTGCCAATGATAAGGCACTCAACTAAAATAGCAGACTGTACCAAGTTATTCTGTTCCCAAGTTCCATAAGAAAATTCCACTTTTTGGTGAGCAGAGCTGTCTATATTTCCCGATGCACTGAAAGATTTTCTAGAAAGGTTTAGGGGTTCCAGGACTTGACTTTCAGTTGCTCTGGAACAGAGGCACAAAAGAAAATTATCATTAACAGAGAATTCACAAGCTGACAAAACAAACTCAAGCACTACATGGGAAAAGCTTGGGATCCAGCAAAGAGAATCCGCAGATGCTTAAAAACTAAGCAGAAAACTGCCAGGATAGCCTACTGGAAGTCAAAATGGGAAAAAAAAAAGATACAGAAGCAAAAAGCCACTAGCATCCCAGGTGAGATTTTGACCAAGGGGCAGAAGGTCATATGTGACATTTGCATATGCTTCAAGCATGCCTGGAGTATCCAGCTGGAACTAGGGAGCATCTGTCTGCGACTCCCTGTGGGCGAAATGAGGTACTGTCAAGTCTTAAAGATATGTGTCATTAGCAGAACCAGGTGAAGTGCTTGAGGCTGTACCATCATGGCAATACCTTAAGAGAAATTTTTAAGTTACAAAAACTTGCTGGATTTGGGGCCAATATTTGTCTGAAGGCATTCTCACATCATGCTGTGGGGAGGCAGAGAGGTCAGCACCGAATGAGCTGCTGCCCTCGCACTATGCCATGAGGAAACACCGGTGCTAACATATGCACATTTTGGGGGCGGGATGCTGCCCTTGGCAGAGGCAAACTCTCATGCACAGTCCTGCAGTGAGGAAGCTGTATTCCTTCTGGATTCCTTCTGGAACAAACAATGACACAAATAGCTAAAACATCTCTGCACCACACTCAAAACTATGTCACCAGAAGAAAGGTCTCACCGCCCTTCCCTTACGAGCATCACTTCATCGGATGTGCACTGCATGGCATGCGTGTGTATATACATAGAAACACACGTACACACACATATGAAAACACATTCTAGACTGCATGCACAATTTTGTAGAAATGCAATGACAGCGCTCAAAATAATTGGGCTTTAAGATCAGATCATTATCCTGCTTGCCAATTAACCTATTCTACTTATAGAGACATCCCTTTCTGTCAGTTAAGTAATGCGCTAGTAATTCCTATTTCTATTCAAAAAGGAAAGGGTGGTTACATTTGAACAAGAAAGCACTCCTTTCAGCTGGCACAGAAGACTTCAGATTCTTCAGGGTCCAGTGGCTTAATTAATTTTCAAGGTAGTAAGTTAAATCACACGTAATAAAGACAACGGATTGTGTTGTTACTTTGTTGGCTATGTCAATCAGGGGAGCCTGCTGAATGTATTTTACCCATGAGATTGTCTTCAGTATTAGCTGGAACTAAGATTGCTATAGATCCATACAAAACCTGTGTCATACCACCTCCTGCGGATGTAAATCCTCTCATAAGAGATCAAAGTCCCTTCCCAAACGAGTTGCACTGGAATTTGTCTTACTAGGAGACTATGGTAGCTTCTCTCTCTGGTTTGGTTACTAGCCTCTTGGCTTTCAGCAGCCACAGTTCCTTTCCTGGGCAGCTTCCTCTTGATTAATGTGATATATTTGAGCATTGCAAGATCCTCTTTATGATAATATAGCAACCACTACAAAACCTAGTCTCTATCAATGTTGTCCTCAGTGCTCTGCAGAAGGAGGTTAATAATCATCCTCATTTCAGAGCTGAAAAACTTACTGTACAAAAGTGAAGGCTTCAATCTGGAATAGTTTTACACTTTTCATATTTATGATCATAAGAATTTATATGATTTTAGGTGACTTCCTTAGAATCAAAAGCAAATCTCAAATCTATTCTTTGCTGAAAAAGAGAAACTCCTTAGCCAAAATTCTTTCACATGAGATTAAACACAGCTATACTGTTGTAGTACAGGGGATTATAAAGTATATCCCAGCAAAGCTTGTGGCATGGACAAAGAAAGCTACTTAAAACAAACAAAAGAGGAAAATAAAATGTAGACACTATTACTTTATAAAAAGCCTTTCAAGCATTTTTTTTCCTCCAGTGGTCTGCAGCATGGAAAACATGATGAACTTTAAAAAATAATATACTAGAAAATGTATGCCAAAATTATAAAGTAAATACGACATTTTCTGAAACAGATTTAAAACAACACTTAAACATGGATCTTATTAATTCTAAGTTTGTGCAGCTGAGACCCTTCTGCTTATACATGTTGATTACACATGTACCAAGACAGAATTCTAAATATTTTTAAAATCTATGTTTATAATTTCACCATCACCCCAAACAACTATGACTTTTACATTCAGGAAGGAAAGTCAAAAGCATTAATGAAAAGCATGCGCCTGGAGAAGCCAGAAATGTGGAAAAAGAGGAGACTGCAAACACACACATCATGGGTGAGATCTGAGACCTGCTACACGCAGCACCATCTTAAATATTACTGGAAAAAAACAAGTCTTGCTGCAAACTTTGTCCCTGTTAAGCCAGAGGGGACTGGATTATTCAAAGCTACTGGATTCATTAGCTTACCTGCTCCGTCTCAACGAAGTTGGACACGTGCCCATCGTCATTGACGCCTCGAATGTGGAAGCCGGCGCCAGCTCTCTCCCAGCTGAAGCGGGATATGAGGCAGGCTTTTGCCTTCTGGTGGGAAGCGTACACAGTGCGGATGTCCACTACACCACAGATGACTTTCAGCAGCCAGTCGGAGCAGTTCACCTGATAATGTTCGAAGGGCACGTGCAGCAGCTGGTTCCTGCAAGGGGCAGCAGGGTACATACAGATGTAGTGCTTAATGAAACGAGACAAACAGATCCCATCCTACGACGATCACTAATTTAAGCAGTTAATGTTATGGGATCCCTTTCCTGCTTTAGCTTTACTTCACCTGAAACCCAGCAAGATCAGGGGAAATTATTGTAAATTACTACAGTGCACAGAACATGGCAAATTTCAATCACTGCTACCACTGAGCAGTTCTCTATATAGCTTGTAGCTTTGCCTTTTAAATTCAGGTGCAAATGTCCCCTCTTTTTGCTCAAGAAATACATTTATAATTAACAGTCTCTTTTTTAAAAAACAGCACTATCAAGATAATTAAGCTTCAAACAGTACTGCCTGGATCTCAATACACACTGCAGGACAAAGGCTATTTTTAAAACGCAACAACATTTTCAGGAAAACTCTCCAAACAAAAACTGGACCTGTGAATCAGTGGCAATAGCACATTTTCTACTAAAATTAAGGGGAAATGTCTGTTTTAACCTCCAATTTAAGAACAAAAAAGCAATAAACTTATTAAGTGTAATCAACAGCGACATCAGTCTCTCCAGATTTTCTTCCCACTTCACTTTTCAAAATGTGCCTTTCGATGAGAGTCAAAAAAATCCCTCTTATGATCATTCATTGCTCAAGTTATTACACCTATGTAAACCCCTGAAGAGCTGTCTTCCACAGGATGCATCTCTCTCAGAGAAATGTTAAATTAATTCTATATTTTTAACATCGGCACCACATAAAAGGGTGGAACCTCTCCTCGGGTTCCTGTTGGATTAGCTAGGGGCAGCAAACTGATGCAGGAAGTAGAAAAGTTCAAGTACTTATGGCTACACTTAAAACTTTTCAAGCAAATTATTAAAAAGAACTGAAAAGGAAATTGTTTGTTACTATTTTTTTTTCTTCAGTAGTGAACAATAAATCCTCTGTTTTCTTTTAAAAACACAAAATTTCCAGATAGAATTGCATTTCACAGGCAGATTAATTTTAATCAAACAGAAGTTACTTTTTCACCCTGTTTTACCATGAAATTACAGCACGACTTTATACCACTGAAGCCATGTGTGCCCTATAAAATTGCACACTTGAAAGCTGGAGGGTGGCGCACCTGCAGCACATGCATCCACTCTCTCTGAGGCTGTTTGGCCACAAAGATGTGGACAGGGATGACACAAGACTCTGATAGAACATACAGTACTAACCAGAAGAACGAGTTACCGGATTCATAGTGGTTATCACCCTGCTTCTGAGCCCGGACAGTCAAGTCTAAGTTTGAGCCTGCATTAGGCCAGGAGAAATAGAACATCCCAGAGTTCAGTATTTTCTTCAAGGCAGTAACACGTTCCTCTTCCTTGGTTTCTTCCTGGAGAGGACAGAAATCTGTTGCGGTAATTTTGTAAACTTCCGCGTCCAGGATTTTTCCCACTGACGTACAGCCTGTCACCAGGACCAGAAAGTGCAGCCGAGTGTTACCTAGAAGGTGACAGTTACAAAAGGGTTACAGTTGGACACAGGTGTCATTTTGAATCAATCCTGTCACCTGTAATGTTGACAGGGTTCCAGCAGAGGCCAGTAACTCTGCTTCAGAAGAAAACAAATATGAACCGCAAGCATATGGGCAAAAGTTCACTCCTGTAACGTACAGTCAAAAGGAATGGAGAAAGCGAGTGCAATTGCATAATTCTACAGTATTTACATCTTCCTGTCCTTTGATGCATTAGAGAGCAATTTCCCACTTAGCATATGAAGTGCAATGACACTGGTTTTGGGTCACTACTTAAAATAAACAGGAAACACAATTTTCATTGGATTTGATTCACACGAAAGATAAAAACTAGTCATTCATATTGCAGTTCTCAACTAAATCAAGACATTTGTCTTTTTCATCAGAAATTATTCAGGTTAAAGATGCATTTCAGTCAAAGCAAATGTGTTTAAGGCATCATAGACTCACTGTATATTCCTCACTGTGGATTTTTCAATTGATTTTTTAATTTTAAAGGTCTTAAGCTTTAAAGCCCATTTCTGGCTTGAGGAGAAGCCAGGTATGTTCAGGCATTCAGGTCGTTTCAGTTTTACCAAGACTTTATCATTTGTCACAAAACAGAATGTGCGTTACTAAAGCTCGAGCACCATTAAAAACTCCAGCTCTCACGGCTGCTGAGAAAAGCATAAAAGCAAGAGGCACTTGAACTGCAGGACCCTAAAATTAAAAGACAAATTCTGAAGCTTGAGAACAACTCTATAAACAGATAATTAGTAGGACTATAGTAGGATTTCAACCTCTACTCATTCACTCTGAAATGTGGGAACAGTAGAACAGGTATTTCAAAACCACTATTTTTGCTAGAAAGAACTTCAGCGGTTTGATTCACTTCAGTTGTCCTCCAATGGAGACAAGGCCATCCCACTCACTCCGGTTGGCAATAGAAAATGGAAGTGTTCTGAGATGTATAGCTCCAGCCCAACAGAAGCGACAGCTGACTTGCCAACAGTAAGCTAATCAGCTAAGGGCACAACAACCTCAAGCAGGAAGCTTGCAAGCAATAATAGGAAACCTTTCCTGGCACCTCTCCTCAACTCTCCACAGCAGCATACTGTCCAAAACCAGGGATGGATGCTTGTGCCACAGTTCAGGCTTCTGAAACATCAGGAGAGCTTCCTGATCACACATAAGCTAAAGAAACTTGGCTGAGTGGTGACTTTCAGCAAGGCCAGAATATTTGTGTAGGCACATGGGGCTGGAACGGCAGGACGAGGTGGGAGATGAGAGCTTATTTGTTCTGTTCTGCTGACTTGAGTTTTGCATAGAGCCAGTGTAGGTGGTATTCATTAAGTTCCGCTCATAGCATTTCTTTCTGTAACAAGGGTAAGTTGTGTTCTCCTTCAAGAGTGTTTTCAAAGCACATCAGTATTTTTCTAGCTGGTACTGTAGTGGTAGGTTAGAAATACTTGTAATCTGACAGTGCATTCCCCCTTCACAAATGACAGAGCACAATTAAAAAGGATTAGAAGAGCTATCACCTTTTTCACACCCAAGTAACTACCGCTTTGCAACCTCTAGAAGGGGCTCCAAGCTGAAAGCTCATAGATTTCATGGCTTTTGTGAAACCAGGCAAAACTGATTAGCCTAAAGTAAACGCAACTTACGGGAATTTGGAAGCAGAGTAAAGAAACACTGTTAACGTGCCTGCCCTACAGACAGACAGGGCCACCAAGGCAGCGGTGGCTGGAAGGTTAACACAAAGGGTGAAAATACTTTCACTGGCTTCTGTGACCTTAAACCTTCTTACAAGGCTCAAAGGAGATGAAAGGGCAAAGTCAACATTAAGATAGCCAAAAAGAACTAAAATAGTAGTAGTGGGATTGTTCTTCAAAGACTTTAGAACTACAGGAAAATAACTGGATCTAAACAAAGCAGTTCTTCAGTTTATGAAGGTTAAAAGTTGGAATAAAGCACAGCAAGACAGAAAAATCAATCAAATCTATACACAGTTTTCCTTCCCTGAGAAGCTTTCTGCTCCTTAGCAGAGACTCTAGGCTCTTTTTACTACTCCAATCGACTACTCACACCCAGAAAGGAAGACACATTCATACAGGCAGAAGTTCTGCATCTCTGTTCTCCTAGTTAATGAGCTAGTTAATGAGCTCAAAAATAGAAATTTCAATCGTAAACCTTTTTGTTTTTCATGCTATCTTTCTCCTGTGTCTTTCTTTTCAGTCCAGACTGTCACTGTTTATCTGTCAGTCACAGAAAGTCTGATTATTATCACTAACATACTGAAGTAAAAATTCAATCCATTTATTTCTAAATTTAAAAAGTCAATATGATTTTTGTTCAGATGTGCAAACTCCAATGAGTATTAATCTTTCCCACTGCAAATAACAACTTAAATATGAAAAGAGCTTACCAATTACAATCCTACCTACATTCACTTAAATTTAAAGAGTAGAAATTGCTTTATTAAATTATCATCAGGACAGATATCGTTGCACCATGTTTCATTTTTATTATCTAGCAGATCTCACAAAGAATGTAAGATGCTGCATTCCTGGTTTACTGGACACTCTCTCACAATAAAAGCCCTGGGTCCCAACACAGCAAAGAATTCCCTAAGGTACATGGATTTGTGGATTTGTGAGGCCAGGGCACATGAAACAGATAAAACTGTTGTGCTGAGCCAACTGTGAAAATATCACAATTTAAATAAAATATGTAATAGTGATTAAAAAAAAAAGTGTTTATAAACCTGGACAGGAGCTAAGCACTCAGGACACTTCTGTTTGTTCTGCCAAGACATGAAAAACAAAATTGAAAATAAGTAAATAAACACAGCCATGGAACAGGCAATCACTCTTTAATTAAGTGTAACTCAAGTTTAAGAAGTCAATCAGTTAGCTTTTTAGGGTGCATCTTCAGAAGCCAAAGGAACCTTAATGGTGACCTCCGCGCCCCTGCCAGCTCGCTCCCCGTGGCCCATGTAGACACCCACACTAAGGAGCTCCATCCATATTCCGAGTAGGAGACAGGCAGAACTCCTGTCTCGTTTCTTCAAATGGAAGCCCACACAAATGGAAGCCCACAGTCCTTATCACACACACACAAAAGTAATGAATGGAAATAAGCTGGGAGGAAAAAATCATAATTTTCCTTGATGCCAATGTCTAGCACAGTAGCAGAAATCATGTTACATTCAGCTGACACTGTTGCAAAGTGTCTGATAAATGGGGCTGGCACTAAGGCCAGGAAAAGCAACCTAGAAAATGGAAAAGTTTTTCCTGTGAAGTCATCAAGACTCCAGGTCTGACTCTCTGTCCTTTACTTCATAGCCACAACCATGACAGCTGCAAACTATTAATTTACAGGGCTGTTCACCTTAGAAATCAGATTAAAAAAAAAAAAAACTCACACTTTTCCAAGCACTACTCACACTTTTCAAGCACTATAATATATCTAACATGCAATCCTTCTTCACTCAGCCTTTCTAAACATGACACACAAATAAAAGTGATCTAGGAACATCAGAACTGCAACAGAGGATCAGAACTAAGGAAATAGTTGTCATTTCCTAGGGATACAATCTGGGATGCTTTAAAGGGAGCTATGAAATAATGTCAGAGCAAAAGGTGAAGTGCTCCACACTGCTCATGCTTACTATAGCAACATATCTATGCAAAACCAAAACCTATTGACAGTACTAAGGAAAAACATTCTTTCAAAACCTATGGATCAAATTTTGACCTTGGATACAGAGATATAAATGTTGACACATTGTCAATAATCATAAATCCTAAAGAACCCTATCAAAGAAATGTGAGAAATGAACTTTTCACAGCAATATGTGCTGAATGACCTCTTACCTGGCTGCACACTGCGGGCAAAGGACAACTTTACTCATTTTTTTAAAAGCTTTTGCAAACTAACTGTCTTAATCAACATTTAGCAAGGCCACTACAGGATATAAAGTTCTGGCACGTCACACCCAACAACAAGCTGCAGTTGCTATATTTAATTGCATGACTCAAGGCAATTGTTTCCCTGCAGCTATAGGATGATTTCAGAGCTGCCTATCATGAGATAAAATGAAAAACTGGCAAGAGGCAATTCTTATTTTGTCTTTCTTAGCTGAAAATATTTCATTCAAGACTGCCTTTTCCTTTCAAAAATTAATTCACTCCATTTTTTGCTGTCTCTCTCCATTCCAATACAACCATGCCATAGCCTAATTCTCACTTAGTCTGTTCTATCTCACTCACATTTTACAGCAGAGCAATACTTGATAGGAAAACTTGGATCATTTGCTCAATGTAATCCTGCATTTTTTTGGAACTTTGATCTGTGTTACTATATTCAGTAAAGTTTTCCTTCTTTTCAAAACCGGTGTTGTGGCTCAGGCCGCATGGACCATATTTAGAGCTGCTTTCTAAGTCACATGCAGACCTACTAGTCTCCATTTTCACAGAAATCGGAATTGAGAAAGGTGTTTGGAGACACATGCCTGTATCATTCCAGCAAATGAGGATCCTTGAAGAATTAACAAGCATGAATGCCTGTAAAGAATTTTGATCATCACTTCACAGTCCAAAGAGCCACAGCTAAGTTCTCAACTATAGTTTTCCACAGGCTTCTTACCTCCCTTCAAAATCAGCTGGATGTCAGCACCAGAACAGAGTAGAGGAGCTGATTCTAGCAATTAGCTGAAAATCGCTAAGGATATTTACAACAGAATCATAGGGAGACCAAGATTTCCCAGATGGTAGTTTTCGCCTCAAAAATACTCTTTCTCCCTCTTTCAAATGCAATTACATATCAGGAAATTATCAAAAGGAATAAGAACTAGGCACCTAGTTGTCTTTTTTGTGTTTGAAAATTCTTCCTCCATATTTCCACACAGAAGAGTAAGAACATACACACAATCAAATGAACTGTCTCCCCAGATACTGCTGCTGTGCTAAACTAAACAACTTACACTGCTAATGGTATCAAAATATTATTTTAAATATGCATCCTTCCTGACATCTCAGTGTCTAAACCAAACACTGCAAATCTAGCTCTTAATGTACTGCTTAAAATGTATTTGCCACTGCTAGATCTTCTTTGGCTGCAAAATCTTGGCTGAGGTACAGCTCAGAAACACTGTACGATTCATTCTGCTGCCATCCATCTCACAAAAGAAAGCAGGCGAACTAAGTGAGTCATGTTACTAGACATAAGTACATAGAAGTGAATGTTATTGCTGCTGGGAAACATTAACTTTGTAAACCAGCTTCACATATCTCATCGACTTTCTTGTGAAAAGCATGATTTGCTCTGGCGGGCATACAATGTGTTTTATTTGGATTCTTAAGTAGCAATATTTACAGATTAATTAAAGTTCTCAGGGACATCTTTCATGTCTCCCCTTCTGCTCTACAGATACAGAATCATAGAATCACAGAACGCTTAAGGTTGGAAGGGACCTCTAGAGGTCATCTAGTCCAACCCCCCTGCACATGCAGGGTCACCTACAGCACATGGCACAGGACTGCATCCAAGCGGGTTTTGAAGATCTCCAGAGAAGGAGACTCCACAACCTCTCTGGGCAGCCTGTTCCAGGGCTCTGTCACCCTCTTTCTGTTAAGAAATTTTTCCTTAAATTCCTGTGGAACTTTTGATGCTTCGGTTTCTGGCCATTTCCTCTAGTTCTGATGGTGGCCACCACTGAAAAGAGGCCAGCACCATCCTCCTCACTCCCTCCCTTGAGGTACTTATAGACACTGATCAGGTCCCCTCTCAGCCAGGCTGAACAGGCCCAGCTCCCTCAGTCTCTCCTCATAGGGCAGATGTTCCAGGCCCCTGATCATCCTTGTAGCCCTGCGCTGGACTCTCTCCAGAAGCTCCACATCCCTCTTGTACTGCACGCAGGTCTTTCTCTGCAGAGCTGCTCTCCACAAGGTCGGTCCCCAGCCTGTACTGGTGTCTGGGGTTATTCCTCCCCAGGTGCAGGACCTTGCACTTGGCCTTGTTGAATTGCATGAGGTTTTTCACCGCCCAGTTGTCCAGTCTGTCCAGGTCCCTCTGGATGGCAGCTCCGCCCTCTGGGGAATCAGCTACTCCTCCCAGTTTCATATCATCAGCAAACTTGCTGAGGGAGCACTCTGTGCCTTCATCCAGGTCATTGATGAATAAATTGAACAGGACTGGACCAAGGACTGACCCCTGGGGGACACCACTAGCCACAGGCCTCCAACTAGACTCAGCACCGCTGATCACCACCCTCTGAGCTCTGCCATCCAGCCAGTTCCTAATCCACCTCACTGTGCACTCATCTAGCCCACACTTCTGGAGCTTGCCCAGGAGGATGTTGTGAGGGACGGTGTCAAAAGCCTTGGTGGAGTCGAGATAGACGACATCCACTGCTCTCCCCTCATCTATCCAGCTGGTCATTGCATCATAGAAGGCACTCTATGATTCTCTTTTAATAACCCAGTGGAATATACTTTTTAAAATATTTTCTATTATTTTCATGCTTACGATATGCAAGTCTCCATTAGCGAAAAACAACAGTGAGAACAAGAACTTATTACTGATGCTGAGCAAAGACTTGGTGAATTATGGCCTTGTTTGCAGTGCTAGAATGCATTAGTAAAAAAAAAAAGGCAAAAAAGTTACATTATATTCTTTCCTAATGTTAATCTATGATGTAAGCAATAGCTAAAGGTATTGGATGTATTGGCACCTAAGGTGAAGTATCTAACTGAGAGAAAAAAAGAAATGAACTACCTTTTCACTGCTGAGATAGCAGGCAGGCTATATCTTTGCTATTTTGTTTTTTTTTTAAATACAGTCTACAGTGGGAAGTGCTTTTTTACCTTTGATTACCAGTACAGCATAACCCTTCTGACTTTTCATTCAACCACAGCTAGCAGTTGGCCCTTATTACTAAACTTCCTTTATCAAATTATCAATATTTTTTTAACAATCCTTTCCAAAGGAGGCTCTGTACCAAGACAGAGGTGTAGTGGCAGAGCTTAGAGAGGAAAAACTGCATCTGTGTGGGCACTGTAATTAAGCAGGTTTTGTTCAACAAGAAGAAAGAACATGCAAAATAGGAAAAAAAGGAGAAAAATAAAAGGTCATTAAAAAGGCTGAGTATGTCACAGCCCATTTGAAATCATTCATATTTTCAATAACCATACTAAAAAAGGAGTTATTCAGATCACAGCATGTACAAGAAACTACTTTATCCTCAACTTGAATTCAATAGATGCATTCCTTCACTATAACAACAAGCTTAATTAAACCCCTATGCAGAAAAACAGGTCAAAGTTCCAAGAAAAAACAACCACAGGCCTTCCATTTTTAATTACATTAACAAATTGATATTAATCTCCATAGGAATGCCTAATTACTCCACAAGAAACAAAACAAACAAAAAACCCACATTAATTTTAAATGACTAGGCGTGTATGCAGCAGAAAAGAAAGATCCCAGGTTGCTGCCACCACTTCAAATTAATCCCAAGTCATATTACTCAATGCACAGGATGGTAGGTGGGCCATAGAAATGTAAGTTTATATGTACTGGTCTAACATGACAGTCCTCACACTACCACTGCTTCTGGTATATCTCTTGCCCAAGCACTAAGCTATAGGTCATCCCTCCTACTCAAGGCCAAGGCTTACTGTCAGAAGACCATGGCAGCAAAGTGTATAGTGCTTTCTTTAGTTTTTCTTTAGCACTTTTTTCATTATCTGAACACAGAAAATGTAAAAGTTTCAAGTGTGTCATGTCTTAATGGCAAAATCCCTAGCACTTTGTCTCGATGCATCTTTTTCATCAATGAATTGCAACCTGAACTATCTGCAGATCTATGACTGCTCTATATAACACACTATTTCTATTAACATTCCTCCTGTAGACTGTGCAATAAAAAATTCTTTGCTAAATCAAGATTTCTAGACTGTACAGAAATTTACAGATATGACAAAAAATATTCCATGCTATACTAGATGCAGTTAAAGACCTGTTTCTGCCAATCCTTAGCCATACAAATTCCCTATTTAAAGAAAATTGAACATTATAGCAAGGACTGGGAGTCAGTAGGACTACAGTGTCAGGTGGCCACAATCAGTCACTGTTTAGACTCGATCCTTCAAAATTGAAGGGGAAAACAGTGTTTGGCTTGACAAACGTGGTAAAAATAGAACAAAAACCCACCGACAATTATTTTTGGATGGCTGAAAACGTTAGACAAAAGTGAAAAAAAGATCACTTGGTAGCAAGTTTTGACACAACATAGAAAAAGAAACAGACCTTTTCCAAACTGTATCTAACATGACCCGATTAGGTTTCAAAAGTTAAGGAATCAGACAATTTTAGCTATTTGGCACTACAGAGCACCAGCATGTCTGGGCTTTTTATAATCTTGCTCAAACAGTTAGACACTTACCACATTTAAGCTGAAGTTCCCCTAAGCAGCCATAGGCATCCAAGAGTTTTTCATATTGTCCTTTAATTGCATCCTTTTCTTCTGGAGCTGAGAAACAAAACAAAAGGCAGCAAACCTTAGTTTTCCAGTTTTTATCAATTTTGCAGACAGCTATAGTCTATACCAACCCCTTCTGGGTGATTTTCCGCAATAAACAAAACTACTAGAACACACAGGTAGGTCTACGCTGCTGGAAGAGCACGGATACAAAGTGATGGGATTGCTCTAGGGGAGCGAATTGCCTCTGCTCTAGAAGAAAGAACTAACATCATGACCACAACTAACATTCTACTGTGCAAATGTTTGCAGATGCCACATCAATGTAAGAATATGCAAAGGTACATAACTGCAACTTTTCTAAAACACAAACAAAAAAA